>JAJMFE010000001.1:107180-154308 GCA_030574555.1 Tortispora phaffii | reverse complement strand
ACGATAAACTGTTTGATCCGCAAACATCTGTAGTAGAAATTTTACTTGATGGAACGAAATCCAATGAACAGATAATATTAGATCCAAAACAAGTACCTCATTATACGGCAACGGAGCCAGCAGGATCGACAATTACTGGAAACGAGTTTCTGGGATTGGTCGACCGGCTTAAATATCTAGGAGACACCGTAATGGTCGAGCGGTTTGACCAATTATCAGACCAACTAGATGAGAGGATCCAAGACTACCAAAGAGCAGTGCACCGGTTTGAAGAACTAGGCAAAGAAGCCAACCAGTTGGTGTCTACATTGGAATCTACCCGAGAACCGTGGGTTGCCGAAATCAAAGGCCGTTTACAGGACGTCGACCAGACATTGGCGCATTTAAAAGAATCGGAAAAACTCCAGGACCGGTTAAACCAAATCCGTGCCGAGGCAGAAGCGGCGAAAGCTGAATTGGACCGCGCGGTGCTTTGGATCGCAGACCAGGATCGGATCCAGAGTATCAAGGAACAGGAGTCGATGTCTTCGGTGAAAATAGTAGTAGTTATTTGCACAGTTGTCGTTACAATCCTTGGTCTGGTTTTGTATCGATTGTCGATTTTTCCATGATATTACTATTGCTAATGGTGGGCTATTGGCGGGGACTACTGGCGGGATACTACCTGGCTACTTCTGGCTACTTCTGGCTACTATTGCCAATACTTAGCTGGTTATTGGCTACTCCACTAATGGCACTGGAAACAGTAACACTCTACGGATAATATTTCACGTCTACGATTATTTTCTCACAGTGCAGTCTAACAACCGATCGTAACGGTCAAAGAAGGTTTTCCCTTACTACTGGTTGGAATATCTGAGATTATCTGATTGATCAGTTTACCTAGCCGGCTAAACCCTATAATTCCCGCAAAGTTAACCAATACCGGCCGGTTCTATCTAAAGCCAAGAAACCATACCTACAATTTTCATTCTCTGTACATTAGTTGAGAACGTCCATGATACTATTTACCGGGATTTCGAATTCTGCTGATTCTCATGAACAAAGCCATTAGAAACGATTGTCGGAGGACACAAGTACGTATTGCTAAGCAATACATACTTGCCGACTATTTACCCACTAATACCTGCTTTTGAAGTTATATCTTGAAACTATAATCGGCTGTTTAACCTTTTTTTCTCTTATAATACTTTGCACGCTCGCGTTCACTGTAGACGCACCAGCTTTGTCCGTCGGAACCTTATCTGATCTTTTCTGCCAATAATAAAGTTCAGATCGTGCCTACCATTGGCCCCATTGGCCAGCCCACTTCCCGATACCGAGCCCTCAGAATTAGAGTAACTGCTAAGAATAAGGCCCAGGCAGAAAAAAACTAAAAGACAAAAAATAGAAAAAAAAAAATTCTTTCATTATACACTAAAGTGTGTTTCTTTTTTTTTATTTATCTTTTTATTATAGGTCCAACAGTATAACTCCATTTCTTATTCTTGGACTTGGGTTCTGCCACAGTTCCGTCTTATACTACTTTTGGGATACTTTACTTGCCGCTACTATACTTTCCTCACCCACCGGCGTTTTCCCCGTAACTAAAAATGTGGCTGTCTGTGTTCGGCGCTTTGCTCGCATTTGCAAGCGCCGACCCTAAAGTCTCAGTGTCACATTTCGATCAATTAGACACTGCTTTTTTCCAGTTTCCGGCTGCCAATGCCGTTCTGGCTCATAACCTGCCGGCCAGGGCTGTGTTCTATAGCAACGATAACGGTGCCTCGTTTGCCAAAGTGCCTGAGATCCCCGATGGCCAGGCTGTCCATTTAATTGCCCATCCCTATGATTCCAGCCGTGCGTATATTCTGTCTGAAGGCAATGTGCATTATTACACCGAGTCCCGAGGCCGCACTTGGTCTTCGTTTAAAACCAAAGGCCTCCCCACCTCAGGCCTGCATTTCAACGCCCAGTCGCCCGATGCAGTTCTGTTTGCTGGCGAACAATGCGAACGACCGGATTCGTGTGTACCTACCTACGAGTACACAACGTCTAATTTCCATGGCGATCCCGCTGTTTTGGCCCGATCGTCACATTGCATCTTCGCGGCTAACGATCGGAAATTGTCGGTGCGCAACTCCAATATGGTCTTTTGCGTACTGGACGGTATCCTCCATGCTTCTACCGACTGGTTCCAGTCGTCCACTCCTGTATCTGTAGACGATCACCGCTTGACTGATATCATGCATCTTACCTCAAGTAACGGACACTTGATTGCCATGGCCGACGCACCCGAGGCCGCTGGCATGTCCATGTATGTTTCCGAAACCGGTGAAACTTGGCGATCCATGCATCTGCCTCAGGTATCTTTTGCTAGTCCTACTTATGATATCATCACTGCCCCGTCTGTCCCCGACTTGATTGTCGACATCTCCGACCTCTCGGACTCTTCCCGTTTTAGTTCGTTGTATACTACTGCCGCTGAAGTAGACTCTACCCATTTTGTTCTTATTGCCAATCACACCAATAATGACCAGACCGGGTTCATTGATTTAGAGTCGGCCACGGATGTAGAGGGAGTCTTGGTTGTTAACCGGCGGTCTGATGCTGGCATTATATCAGAAATCTCGTTTAATGGCGGCCGATCCTGGGAGAGTTTACGTCTCTCAGATTCTGCTCGATTGCATATTCATGGTGCTACCGAACACAGACCGGTTGGGCGACTTTTCTTTTCTGGCGTACCGGGACTCGCTATCGCTACCGGAAATGAAGGTCCTTCTCTCGAGTCCTTTTCTACTGGAACCTCCAATGTTTATCTCTCTCAAGATTCTGGTAGAACCTGGAAAATGATTCTCAAAGGTCCTCATGACTACTCTGTTGGTGATTTCGGTTCCATTATCTTGGCTGTACCTCTCGACGGCTCTACCGATACTGCTAAGTACTCCACCGACTATGGATCTACTTGGTCTACCATATCGCTTGGTCTTTCTCTGGAAAATCCGCGAATTGTTGCCTCAACTGACTATTCTAGCCAATCTTTCTTGATTGTCGGTGAAGACGCCAAATCTCCTGGAAAACTTACTACCGTGGCTCTGGATCTCTCTTCCCTGTTTACTCGAAAGTGTGTTAAGTCTGCCACCAATAGTGACTTTGAAAAGGTATTTTTGCGTGTCGATGCCAACAATTCTCCTACCTGTTATCTTGGCCACAAGCAATATATGTATCGAAGGAAATCCGATGCCCAATGCTTTGTTGGGTTGAATAGTGTTGGTACTGAAGTGTTGACCGAAGACTGTCCTTGTTCCCTCGAAGACTATGTTTGTGATACTGGTTTTATCTCGAACGGTGATTCATGCTCGCCTGTTGACAATGTCCGCCCCGACAATACCTGCAAGTCTGGGGAATCTACTTACAAAGCCCCTAGTGGCTACCGATTGAATTCACATACCACTTGTAGCAAGAATTCCGGTCTCTCTAAGCCAGAGTTTGTGGACTATCCCTGTAACAATGTTGCTTCGACTGGAAGTGGCAGTGGTGCCCCCAGTGTTAAAGCAAGTGGTCAGGTTACTCATTCCACTAAAGAATTTGAAGGTGCTCTTTACACTTTCCGCTACTTGGAACGGGCCAAAGCTAGTACCGGTACTGACGAAACTATCATAATATTAAACAACCGAAACCAAGCCTTTATTTCTCATGATAATGGCGGCTTCTGGGAACCAATTAATCCTGATGTTCGGTTTGTGGCTATTTACAGCAACCCCTACTTCCATGATTATGTTTACTTGCTCACCACAACTGAAGACGTATATTATTCTACCAATCGTGGTCAAGATTGGGCTACATTCCGCCAGCCCAGTAGGCCAGCTCAAAACGCCATTAACAATGGAGGAGTAATTACTTTCCATAGTAAGGATCCTAATTGGCTTATTTGGATCGGAGAGGAAGGATGTGAAGATTTCTTTTCTCCCGATTGCCATCTTAACTCTTATAGCACCACCAATCAAGGAAAGCGTTGGACTAAAATGGTCTCACATTGTCGCAGCTGTGCATGGGCTAACGATCTCGAAGAGTCAACAGAAAATGATAAAAGACTTATTTTATGCGAGAGAATCACGAGCGACAGTATAGAATTGCTTTCTAGTAACGATTTCTTTACTACATCTCAAGTTGTTATTTCTAATGTCATGGCTTCGGCCAAGGCCCTTCCTTATTTCGTGGCAGCCACCTCCGATGATGGCCGTACGCTCAAGGCTTTTGTGTCTTTGAATGGAAAAGATTTTGCGGCAGTAGAGTTCCCGCAGAATTTCAATATAGATAAGGAACAGTCGTATACCATTCTGGATACTAGTACCAAATCTATCTTCCTTCATGTTACCACCAATTCTCGTTTAGGCTCGGAATTTGGTTCCGTTTTGAAATCCAATTCTAATGGCACGTTTTATATTGATTCAATCGATTATGTTAACCGAAATGAAGCAGGGTATGCTGACTTTGAAAAAATGTTTGGATTAGAAGGCGTGGCTCTAGCAAATGTGGTGGAGAATGTCGCAGATGCTAAGCGGGGTGCAGCCAAGATCTTGAAGACTAAAATCACTCACAATGATGGAGGAATCTGGACATATATCACACCACCTCTTGTGGACTCTCAAGGTAAGAAGATGCCTTGCTCAGGAAACTTGGAAAAGTGTTCTCTGAACTTACACGGATACACTGAACGAAAAGATCCTTCAGACACCTATTCGTCCACTTCTGCAGTCGGCTTGATGGTCGGTGTGGGAAATGTTGGAACCTCACTCGCTCCATTCAGTGAAAGTAACACATTTTTAACTCGTGACGGTGGCATGAATTGGAGAGAAGTTGCCAAGGGGGCATATATGTGGGAGTACGGAGACCAAGGATCAATAATAGTGCTGGTAAATGACCGTGATCCTTCTGATACCCTTAAATATAGTCTAGATGAGGGAGAAACCTGGATCGATTATAAGTTCTCCGATGTGCCGGTGGTTGTATGGGACTTGGTTACAGTTCCATCTGACAACAGCCGGAAATTTTTGATTTTTGGACGACTCCCCACGAACAAGGGAGACCGATTTTTAGTCACACAAGTGGATTTTACATCTGTGTACGATCGAAAATGCAAACTTGACGTGAATGACGAGGATAATGATGACTTTGAATTGTGGTCCCCAGAAAACCCTTGGGCTAAGGACGGTTGTTTGTTTGGTCACCAAGCTCTTTATCACCGTAAGATTGTAGGTCGTGAGTGCTACATTGGAGATCTTGTGCCACAGCCGCACAAGATACTAAAGAATTGTTCGTGTTCTCGGGTAGATTACGAATGTGACTACAATTATATCAACACCAAAGATGGATCATGTGTTCTTGCTCCTGGTTTGCGCCCACCAGACCACTCGAAAGTTTGTGATGCGGTACCAGGTACTGTTGAATACTGGGAACCTACTGGATATCGTCGGATTCCTATCTCTACGTGCGAAGGTGGACAGGAGTATGACAAGGTTACTTCCCATCCTTGCCCCGGTAAAGAGGATCAATATCGTAAGAAGCGAGGCTTACATGGGTTTGGTCTGTTTTTGGCCATAGTTCTGCCAATCACCGCGGCCGGATTGATTATGTGGGCCCTCTACTATCACTTTTATGGTTCAGTCGGCCAGATTCGCTTGGGAGAAGAAAGAGGAGAGCACCACATCCTATCAGTAGAATCGCCATTTGTGAAATACCCAGTTATCGCTGTTTCGGCAGTTGTTGCGTTATTGAGTACGATTCCCACTTTTGCTGGTGTAGTCTGGCATTACGTGAAAGGAAAAGTCACTGGCGACACGGCATATAGATCCCGACGGCAATTTAGACATGGAAGAAGTTCTTATACTGCAGTTGATACCGAAGAGGGAGAACTTCTAGGTATGGATGATGATGACGACGACGAAGACTTGCATTTAGGCGGGGGAAACGAGTCACAGAGTCCGCCACTTGTGGATCACTTTCTTGACGAAGCGGATGGTGAGTAATTGTTGCAGGAATTACCATTAAAATAAAGATACATGAGAACTTTTGATATATTCGTGAAATATATATGTAGACCCAGGCAGGGAGGGACCTTAATGGAGAACAAGCCGCACAGCGCAACATCGTTCAATCACACGATTAGATTTATAATCGAGGAAGTTAAAAACAACACAGTAGGTTGATGGTAAATCTCGTCGTGTTTGCCTATAGTCGTATAATACGACGCTGTTGAGCACCGTGCATAAAACTGGTCAGACTGTTTAGCGGATAAGAGTTCGTCCTGTATACTGCGAATAATTGTCCAGGAGCAGGAGACCTCGAAACTGGGCCAGTGAGTAGAGTCTGATCCAAAAGCTTGCTCCACAAAATCACTATAATTCGGATACTCATCCACCATTTCTATTAAACTGTAGATTCCATTAAGACCAATGGCATGGACTATACTTAGATCGGCTTGAGAACAGATCTGGCCCGCTATAAAGGCCCCCGCTGAATGACCAATCAGGACAAATCGCTTAAGACCCTGAGATCTCAAAAACTGTAATGCCACTATACAATCCTGTAGATGACAGGGATGTTTGACATCTGGACACAGTCTATAAGATAAAGAAGCCACAGACACATTTAGCTGCTTATGCAGGTTCTCTAGAAGTTCATATCCATCTTTGGTGGTATTATTAGGGTCTCTCCACGCACCACCATGAATGTAGACTACACATAAGTCTGACCTAGATAAATTCAAAACATAATCAAGATACTGAAGATCAGCATCGCCAAATTGGTGTTTCTGAAACTCCATGCTGTACAATATATATATTACTACAAGGATATGTGCGGCTCAGATTAAAAAATTACGTACGGTCGGGGATTTATTGTGCGGCTTTTATCGTGGCCTACGCGTGCGGCTTGAGTGCGGCTACTTTGCTGGGCGGGGGTGTTTTATTTTATTTTATTTCTTTGTTTCTTAGTATTTTAATTCCATTACTCGCTTATATTCATTGCTAATGTCTACAGTTACTGGGTTAGAAAAGAGTCAAATAGCCGATCTTCGGCAAAAGGCGGTTAAGGCATTGGAGATGGCTTATTGTCCCTATTCAAACTTCCGAGTCGGGGCAGCTATTCTTGTCGGCGACCAAGAGTACATACTTGGTGGAAATGTCGAAAATGCCAGTTACGGCGCTGCGATTTGTGCAGAACGGGTCGCAGCGACCAAAGCTGTATCTGAAGGCAAGAAGAATTGGGTTGCTATTGGTGTCGCAACCGATTTAGAGGAGCCTAGTAGTCCATGCGGCATTTGTCGCCAATTGTAAGTAGCATAACGCTCTTCGAATAAGAGATCGCAAAACATCTAGTACTAACTCTCGTCAGTATTCGGGAATTCGGGCCTTCTGTAGATATATACTTGTTCAGTAGCAAGAACGATAAATACGTGAAAACCAGTCTGCCGGAATTGCTTCCTCGAAGCTTCGGCCCTGAGGATTTGGGCAAGTAAAGAAGGACAAGAAAAGGAAAAAAGAAAAAAGGCCCCGGTGATATCTACCGTGACACAACAAAATGTAACAGGAATCAAAGTTTAGAGGTGTCTAAAACTTCATAGTATGCGTCTTTTAGAGCTTTTAAGACATCTGTAGCCTGCATAGCCCGGCCTTGAGCCTCATAAGCCAATCTACTGGCCGTACGAGTAACAGCACAGGCACCGTATGCAGCAAGAACCAAAGACTCGTCTGTAGAAAATTTGCTATCATGCTCCCACAAGCCTTCATGATATGCTTGTCTCCAAGCCAGCATAGTCGCCATGCATCCCGACAAAACGTCACCCTGTCCTCCAGCCCGGCGTGGAGAACCGGATTGAGCTACCGAGGCGGTGATATTTCCCAGGGCAATGATGTCATGACTTCCTTTTGATATAACTGATACACCTAAAGCCTTCGATAGAGAAACCGTGGCGTCCTTGTTAAAGGGAACCTGGGCAGCGTCACAAAGGCGCTGGAACTCAACGATGTTAGGGGTTAAGACAATATTCGAGTAGCCTTTGACAAGATCTAGCCGGTTTTCAACTAACCATAGTCCATCTGCATCAATCACGATTGGTAGATTAAGCTCTTTGGCCTTAGTCAGGCAAACCGCCGCGGCATCTTGTAATTCGGGCTCTCGGCCAAGGCCAGGGCCAATCACGAGAACATGGATTCGTCTAAGAATCTGATCTATGTTATGTATATCCGGATGAACCATTAAAACAGGAGAGTAGGATTTAATGACCGGTGCAGCTTCTGGCGAACAAATCACAAACGCCAGATCGGCCCCGAGCAAAGTGGAAGCCATTGCTGAGAAGTAAGGCGCCCCCGCGTAATCGCGAGACCCGCCAAATACTGCGATCCTTCCTGCTTGTCCTTTATGATACCTGGGATTCAAAGGAGGAACTAATTTGCGTACTTGTGCTAAATTGAATGGCATGTTGAAGACAATTGGAGAGATAAAAAAAGAGAGTGGAATCGTACGTCTTATACAGATATAACTTGAATACAAGCCGTCCCGGTGCGGCTGGGTTGATGATGGAGAAAAAAAAAAAAAGAACAGGAATAGAGGAGGTCCAAGGTTTATCAAAGATATCTAGGTATGTTATTATTATAGTAACCGAGAAGTTATATACATTAGCAATCAGAATCAGTTTTCTCAAGAACAGTGGGGTTGGTTAACGGGTTAGGAAACGTCGGAGGAGTGAATGGCGGCTGGACATTGCTGCGATCGATTTGAGCCAATAACGAAGCAAACATCAAGCGGGCCACAAACAGACGGATCGGGTGAATCCAGTTTGGCAAGCGTTTATTATCGCCGGAATTCATGCTGTATTCGGCACCAAAAACCATCACCAACTTATCGTCGACATTGGCAAATTCCAACCATCCTCCATCCATAAGGCGATAGGGAAACCCTAAATGGTTGGCAGCAGCCGTGGATAATTTACACAGTAATTGCGGCATATCCCACCTTAATAAAACCGAGCGTTTCAAGACTCGTCTGACTGTATAGATGCCTTGAGGATCAAGCGGCTCGTCTCGTTCTGGAGTGTAAGAATAGTACTCTAAGGGACTATGTGAACTATTCTTACTTAGATCCATTCTAAGTATATTTCTGCCGAAGAATCTTTCGAACTTGTAATATTTCGAGCGCATAAATGCATCCATAACCACAGGAATTGGCGGTTTCTTGGATTGCGCTTGAAACGAAATCAGCTCGTCGATGTAGGTCGAATCTTTTGGAGGTCGAAGAGCAAGCATGTTGCATTGGAGACCAGCTGGCGGTGGGTTTGCCGGAAATCGTGCAGCCAGACTGCGATCATAAATTACAATTGCTCCAACTACTGTCAAACTGCTTCCAACAAGCACTAAACGAGACATGGAAAGCTAGGAAAAGTCCAAAGAAACTTAAAGGAAATCTCTCTCGTGCGGCTGAACAAGTTTAAGGTGAGAATCTGTCGGCTGTAGTTAAGCAGCCGTGGTAGCAGTGTATATCTCAAAAAGAAAAAAGTAAAAAAAAAAAAAAAAAAAACGTGTGCTTTTCCATAAATAAAAAGAGTTTTGCTTCTTTATTTGCACAGCTTTTTAATTATTTCAAAAGTCAGCAGACGTGATTGATTGGCACAGAACCACGAGATACGCATCTCAATCGGTATCTAAAGTTTAACTTGTATTCTTATATGCATCTATTATATCTCCAAATAGGTCGCTAGTTTAGAACTTGAAGATAAATTTTAGAGCTTAATGTTCAAACTTTGTATATTTATTTTTGTGTAAAGAATCGAGGTTCTGGTTAGTACAATGGAATGATCTGGTCCTGCTATTTACCACAATTCTGCGGGTTGTACAGCTACATCATACCTTTCTACCTATCGCCAAAATCTCATAAACGGTAAAATTTGCTCATCAAATATCAGATATAATAAAGCTTAATTCTAAGTATCATTTTCTCGTTTCTCTTTATTCAAACCGAAGTCCTGTCTCTCCCCAGTTTAATAAGACACTGCGATTGTGATTGGTTGATCGAGAGAGTTTCGTATATTCCAAATTTCAAGTGACCTGACCTGACCTTATTTCTCACCTCTTGTCAACTTTTAGTCCGCGCTGCACAATGGACTGTAAATACGAACAAGAACAGGAAATCGAGGTTTTAAAGTCTATATATCCTGACGAGTTAACTATTTATAGTGATAAACAATTGGATATCAGAGTGGACTTGGAAATCGGTGAACCGTCCTCAATCACTTTATCTGTCGTCTACCCAGAGAAGTATCCTGAAACTCAGATTCCCGATTTGAAACTGGAGTATGACGGAGAGTATTTTGACCGCGATGAGCTAAACAGGTTAAAATCTCTCTTAGACGAAGAAGCTCAATTGAATCTTGGCATGGCATCGGTGTTCTCCCTCGTTAGTACTTTGAAAGACTTGGCCGAACGACGAATTGACGAGATTCTTACAGAATCTGAAAAGAGAAAGGAAAAGGAAATTATGGAGGCTGAGAAGAAAGAAGCTGAGAAGTTCACCGGTACGCCTGTTACACCAGAATCTTATAAAGCCTGGTACGAAAAATTTCTCGCCGAAAACCCTCTTAGAAAGAATCTGGATATTATGACCGGCAAAATGATTTGGGAACAAGGCTTAGCAAAGGAGATTGAAGAATAATGTCCTTTGTTTTTTTTCTGGTTTTAAAACGATGTTTCTGTTGTTTATGAGATTGCTATTATACGGCCATAGGTTTATTGTCTGCTATCTTTGTGTCTGTGTGTTGCACCTTGATAACTATATACTTGTCCAATTTATTTAATAAAGTAATAGCGCCGGAGGTTGGTGCTTAACTCGATTCGAATTTACTAATTTGTGCTTTCAGGTGCTTCAAATATAACACCAAACATTCCAAAATTTGACGTTTGTTGGGGAATGCGTCCCGCAATCTCTCACCCGGGCGTCGTCGTGCATACAGGAACTCATCTGGCATCATTATGGCCAATTGATGCATCAAGTTTCTCATATGATCTCTGCGTTGACGCTCTAGAAGTTTATGCGCTTCTCGACTAGGTAGTTTCTGCGGTTTAGGCCCAGTCTTTGTTATTTTTGCAGAATTCCGACGCGATTTTGGTCGTGAGCCTGATTCTTCGCTGGGTGTGATCAAGTTTTGAAGATCAGAACTCCCGTTTTCGTCGAGAGTTCCTACCTCTATCTCAGTCTCGTTTGATCGCTCTTCATCTTCCAATTGACTATCATATACCTCGGCCATCGAAGAGCCTGCTTCACTGGATCTGTGGGCCATGGGATCATATGGTTCTGGATTGACCTGAGTTTGTACGTGTTGTTGAATTTCTGGCGGGTTGTTGATGTTAGACATACCGGACTCTTGTCTCAAGTCAGTATCAGTGACTTGCTGACCCTGCCCTAGAAAAGCTGGGTAATGGTATCCTAAGTAGCCATTTTGCACCGCAGGCATAGCATTGTACCCTCCAATAGCCGCATTAGGCGCCATAAGGTATTGTGGGGCCGAAACTTGGGGCATATTCTGCTGCTGGATGTCGACATACATGTACTGTTGTGGAATGACAGTCTCTGACTCACTGGTCGGGTAGTATGAATTGCTTTGAGACATATAATGAGCAGAGTCGCTCGGGTAAAGATTCATGTCCTGCTGAGAAATTGCAAGGCCATGCATGGGAATTAAACCAGCATGTTCCACGATATATGAAGCAGGATCTTCCATCTGGGTAAATCCTTCCGAGTGTGAATCTACCTGCACTTTTTCGTGGTGAAGGGCATCATCATAAGGCCAGGACGTGTTTGACATTTTGTATGGTACTGTTCCAGACATGTGAGATGGTGGCTGGTTCATTTTTTTTTATTTTTTTAGGGAACGTGAGCAGTAAGGTTTGCGTATATCCTATAGAATTAGGACGTGCAGTAAATAGTAAGTTGGTTCAACGAGGCCGATCACTATCGCCAAATTTGCAAACTAGCTAGTTAGTGGAAGATGGAGCACAAGAAATACAAAATCAAGCACCAGCTAATAACGAAGGAGAAAGTGGTTCGATTTTTTTATTTCTATTATACCAAGAGGTTTTCTCTTTACCCCACAAACTCAAGAAGTGGAGATCAAGGTTCATATATACCTTTGGTTACTGGGTTAAGCCTAGATCGAGGGCGCAATAGTAAAGTTTGAAAAAGGGCAACTTTAATGAAGCCAAGATGTCGATCAACCAATCTCTGTGACAATCAATTTCTCGGTACACTTATAACCTTTTAGTTCTCTGGGCTTTGAAATTTGATTTGTTATTTGGACTATTCAATGAGCCGGGAAGTAGGCATTTGGCTTCAAGCTGTCCTTATCGTCATTCCTCTGATCTCTCCCATTTTTGCCTTTAACTTTTTATTCTATCCGAATTAGCTGAACTTGGCGGTAAAATTTTTTTTTTTTTCACTGCACTAACCGAATATCTGCGAAGAGCATGATCGAATGTCCTCTATGGTATATTGATGTTTTCTATTTTTACATGGAGATTTTTATGTGTGGTCTGTATGTTACATATATTATAAAATATAATGGGGCCGTTTCATGATCTTTAAACTTTGATTATTGAAGCATATTTACCTTCAACCGTCGGCTTCATTAAATGAATGCGGCTAATTGTACGTGCACTTGGAATTAGCTTGTCTGATTGGGTATGTGTCTTTTAGAGCCGCAGGATCTCCGAATGAAGTGCAGCCAAATTAAGCCCACAATCTCTGATTCTCCCAAAAAGCAAATAAGAAGCCGATGTTTATTCATTAATTTCGGCGCTATCTTTTAAGCTGGAGAAGCTTAAAAGAATCCTTCCAGGTATAAACAGAATTTCACAATGAACTACAGTTTTCTTTTGCTGCGGTCTGAGAATTGAGTTTTCTGTTAAATAATTAACCGAACATTGGTATTATTCAAATCTATGATTTACTACTATCGACTTTCCTAATGTGGACTCTTTTAACTAAGACGTAAACAATATCACATAAAAGGCTAACTAAGCAAGTGTCAAGATCACAAAAACACTTCTAGTCACTAACAACACAAATTATCAATTTTCAAACTATTCGGAAAGCTCATACAAGAATATGCTATAAAGAGGCAACCTGTACTTTTTCATGACAATATTCATGGGAAGGCTTTGTGCTGTGCGTCCTTGTTGGTTCGGGTTTTTTTTTCTTCTTCTTTTTCCTTTTTCTTTTTTTTGTTGTAATCAGCTGATCTACAGTGACCTATACCAAGGAAAGTATAATTGAAAAACAGAACTTTTTTTTTTAGCTACGGGTGGGTCCTGTAGCATTATACTGATCCGAGAAAGAGAAAGTTTATTAAAGCTCGGCTTGGTAAATACTTGGATAGTTGTATTGGGGCGCTTTAAAACTTTTCCCTCTTGTATTGAGTCGTTGTCATGGATTACTAGTTCCGAATGATTTCAGTCTTTGAAGCTGTGCTTCTAAGTCCCGCAGTTGTGCCTCCTGTTCTGCGACAGTTTTAATCAGGTTTGCCATGTATTCCACTGTTTGAGTTAAAACCATCCCTTTATTAAGCTTTCCGGCTCTTCGTTGGTTTCGAATGCTAGATAGCCGTTGTTTGGAGGCGCCCTCTATTTCTGGTATGGTACGATATTGGTCGGATAGCATCTCTTCTAATTGGTCGATTTTTTCATTGATCGTATCGCGCCTTCTCCGTTCAACGGCATTGTGAGATTCTCTCCTGTGTCGCAATCGTTCAATATTTTTCAAGTGCCTGTGATCGACACTATAGGCTCTCCGGGGCCCTATTCGGAAATCACCCAGAGAAGGTCTCGCGGTATCATCAGTGGCACTGTTTGGTGTGAGTGGCTGGTTCAATGTTCCGATGCTGCCTGCCGAAATTGACTCCAATAAAGGCAAATGCATATCTGCTGTTGAAGAGGAGTTTGATAATGACATCATCGACTCTGCTGATATTGAGTTTCTCCAAGCTAAATTTTCTCGGCCAAAGTGCCCGGAGGTGACCCAATCCTGTCCCGTGTATGAGTTACTATGGGTTGTACTCAGTGGTGGTGCTTCAAAAGACCAATCCCCTAACATATCGTCGTCTGGTTTATTCTCGTTATTTGTTGGGTCTGAGGAGTCCCGAAAAGGATCCGAAAATTGGATCATCTGTGCTGCTTGCTCTGAATGCTGGAGGGAATTCGGGATAGTATTAGCAATTGATTCTGGTCCTCGTGACCCTACGTTTTGTTTAACGACTATTCGTGGACGAATTGATGGTACTGCTCGCGATCTGGTGCTTTCATTTCCTACGGTTTCAGAGTTATTGTGGTCGGAAACGAGAGTTGATGAAGCTGGTTTATTTGGTTGTGCGAATGCATGTAAGTCGGTTTTGTTACTCCCCGGACTGTTGTTGGCTTCATTGAATCTGCCTTGGCCTTCTACATGGTTCGCTGCAGTGTTACCAGCTAAGAACATGGATTCTTCGCCAATCCCCATCAGGCCGTTTATGGTGTTGTCGCTTATATCTCCGTCAGGATCTTCTACAACAGCTATAGGCTGATGTTGCTGATTCTGCATTATAAATACATCCTGAATTTTCCCGATCATTGTGTGGGATATTTTGTATATTGAGACCAAAACCTGTCTCCACTTCCTTTGGCGATTATATATTAGATAGAGTAACCTAGAACAATTTTCGCAATCTAACGTCATAAGTTCTAAAAAGGGCCCAGTTTATGTGTAAGGGTCGCGACTCTGATTATTTTGGTCCCTTATTCCCCCCACCTATCGCTGTGGGGAAACCATCCTAGCCATTCATATCAATACTTCTGGTTTCTCCAGGGTCTGGTTGAAGAATTAGTCCCACTTGTTTTCGCGGTAAATATTTATTTTATTTATATATATTAACCAATGAATCACGAGAATCATGAAGAAAACTGGCCTGCTGTTCACAAATTAGTTTTACTCTACTTGCTGGTCGGATGTATGATGGATAATAGTGTTCCTGGTTTTGTATACGCCGGGCTGATTCGCTGAATTCTATTTAAGTTGTTTGTAGTTTCTTGTTTGTTAAGAGTTATAAGAATGTTCTAATCAGTTTTATTTTTATTATACAGATTCTATATTTGAGTTTTTTTTCTTTTCTATTCTTTCTTCTTTTCTTTTCTTCTTTTTGGTTCTTCTTGGAATATAATGTCTCTCTTCAAATGGATCTCCCGGCCGCATTCACTCGAAACCAAAACCTTAATTACAAGCACTGCCACCCTTTACACTACTACTATCACTCCTCGACTGGGCTGGGTAAGTGTTTAGTATTCTGTACATACCTTAGTCGCTTTATTTTACCAATAATCCTTATAAAATGTCAGATAGGTTCAGATCAGCATTGGCTGATTATAGATCTGGTACTGAAGAGGAACCCCGACAAGGCTCGTTCTGGGATCGGGTCCGTTCTAGCCGCCCGATAAGTGCAATTCAAGGCTACGTGAGTTTACCGGGCTCGGATGCAGAAGTTCTTGCGAGCAATCCTCAAACATCTAACATCGCATCTTCTATCGATGATATGCTGGGATTGAGTCGGTGGGAAAGACTGTTAATCTGTGGTGCTTGCCTGTTAGGAACCGTGGTATGTTTCTCACTTGGATTCTTTATGTTTCCAATCCTAGCATTGAAACCTCGTAAGTTTGCCATTTTGTGGTCTGTAGGATCTATTTTGTTTTTGATGGCATTTGCGTTTCTGCAAGGGTTCGGTTTCTTTTTCGGCCACTTGGTCTCGGCTCAGCGCAGATGGTTTACTGCTGCCTATTTTGGTTCTATTGCATTGACTCTTTATTTTGCTTTAGGGTTAAAGATCACTTTACTGACATTGCTGGCCTCTGTCTGTCAGATTATTGCAGCCATTTATTATGTGGTTTCGTACGTTCCTTTAGGTACTCAAGGCCTGAGCATCATCTCCCGCCTTGGTGCCCGCCAAGTTGCCAATATGTTTTAATACTGCTTCTTCACATCCTCGCTTAATGATTATGAAACATTCAATTTTGTTTTTTCTTTATATTTTTTTTTTCCTCTCTATTTTATGCTATTTAATGCCACATTATATTAATGATGAATCTCTCTCTAACTTAAATCTCTATACGCTTTTAAATGTATCTGCGTCCGGAAAAGTTTCCCTAGCCAGTTTTTTGAACTCATCTAACCAGTCAGGAAGCTCCAGCTGAATTTGATTGTGACACTCAATTGCACTTCGAAGATCAGGAAGTTGCAACTTTTTGAGACATTCACCAAGTAGATTCTTCTTCACATTAGCAATGTATAGGATTTCTCGGTTGCTTAATCCGGTTTGTTCCAGGTCCAGAAAGTCTTGGGTTTGTTCCGTACTTATGCCAAAAACGGTTTTGGGAAATGTAGCCCGAATAACTTTCCGAATAGGATCAGGCAGAACAGATTTATCGATCGTCTCGTCTTCTATGATAGTTTTCAGTCGGTGTAACGCTGACCCGACCCAGGGAGTTTCTTCACGAGGGAGCTCAAGTTTTAGGGTACGAGTTATTGCTTGAAGAGCCAATAAATATTTCTTAGCTCGGAACTGGACTTCAAATGATAATCTCCAAGCCTCTGGGTTTTCCTGCTGCACTTTACACAGATGAGTGACGTGTTTATTGGCATCGTCAATCAAAGTGTTCTCACCAGCCAAGAACATCTCTCCGTCGCGATCTGCATCAGATGCCGCCCAACCCGTTTTACTTGTTTGATACTCACCCGAAGGTGATTTAACCAGTTTCTGCCTCTCTTCAATGGTCTTCCCAGTAAGCTTGTCGATCATACTAATTTCTAGATCGACTAATCTACTAACGGCTCGAGCATACTTCGGATCGAAAAAAATTCCATCTGCCCATCGAGACATCTCGGCACAGGCTCGAAGGGAACCACGATTCAAGCCATAAATGTAGAAATCAAACTGATCCTCAAATCGCCCATGGTAAAGGTTTACCAAAAACTGGGCACGTTTTATTGCTAAAGCATATTCTCCGAGATTTCGATAACAATCTGCTTCTTCAATAATGAACCACTCGGCTTGCATGTCCAGAAGATCCCCTACACCACAGCCTTCTGCATCATTTTTCGTGAAAACACTGATGGCAGCCTCGGCCTTCTTCACATATCCGGCACGAAGGAGGTATTTTGCGCATTTACTATTGATAAATCGATCTTGAGGGTCAACAGTTCGTGCTTCTTCCAGAACATTAGCAGCTTCTATGAGTCTTCCACAATGCTTCAATATACGGGCTTTTCGCAAATACAGCTCGACCAATTTAGGGTTATAATCTAAAGCTTGGTCAATATACTCCAATGCCTCTGAAAAGCTGTTAATAGCATCGTAATGACATGATAGAAAGTAGAGTGTCCAAACGACTGTCGAAGACTCGGCATTCGGATCTTCTCTAATCTTCTTAAGAAACTCGGATACAAATGACTGAATAAACTCCACTTTTTCACGGGACTGATAGATGTGCTTGATACTGGTAAAAACTGAGGGTACACCACGAGATAGTTTTCCGATAATAGCCTGTTGAGCAAAGTGTTCAAAATCGGGACCGACTGGGAATATTTCTAAAGGAATCACTTTAACGATATCACATTTGGGCAGCAATTCAGCCAGTGCGTTATATAGAGTCAAATATTTCTCTTGTGCATCCTTATCGCCAGCCATCAGCGAGGATCGGCTGTAGCCCAATACTCTCTCCAGCTCCCCATACAATGGGGCTGAGTCCGGGTTACCTTCAATAACCTTCATACATGCTTCTAGTGCCGCTTTTTTAGGATCTTCAGTGAGATGGTCTTCTTTATTATCCAAATAATCCCAGGTGTGGATCTTCAAGAGAGTCTCTGGGATATAGAAAGGATCGACGCAATATTTCTTCAAAAATTCCAGGTCTTTATAGGCTTCGCGATAGTTCTTGGTAGCAATATATGCATTATTTCGATATACTAAAGTGTCACCCACCATTGGATCGCGGCCTGGCGCAGGGGGCACTTTAAGGGAATCGAAATAGCTCGATATGATCTCTATGGCCTTTAACGGGTTCCCGTTTAAGTCATGAGCTAATGCTAGTGCACTCCAGTTCTCTATGGCATAAGGTTTCAGTTGAAGAATCGATTGACGAGTAACAATCAGATTCTTATACTGGCGAAGATGGTACTGAAGAGCCGCGAGATCTCGCAATGCATTAATATTACCACCATCGAGTTTAACTGCAACTGTGGTGAACTTGCACGCCTCTTCATACTTGTGTTCATTACGACATAAGATTCCACTAACATACCATGGTAAAAAACTATTAGGCGCCTGTTCTCTAGCTTCTTTGGCTAAAGCAGGGCTTTCGTCTTTCCGGTCCAAATAGTACAGGTTCAAGGCCTTCATTGCCAAAGTATCACCATGGGTAGGAAATTTCTTTAAAAGAGCATCGGCCATTTTTAAAGCTTTTTTATAGTTCTTCGACTCATAGAGCCGAACCATACTTCGGAAATTAGAAGCATCCTTAGCCGGTAATTGCACGGCTGGTGCAGCGCCGGGTCTAGCAGACATTCTTGGAGGGTTCCCGCTAGAGATTAAAAGATACCACAAAAGCACACAACCGAGAAACTATCTTTATGTACTCTAAAGAAATGCCTAATTGTACAATAACGTGTTTATTTTCCTTATCTTAGGTCCAGTTTACGGAGAGGAACAACTGGCTAAATTTTTCTCCCAGAGAAAAAAGATGTTAGTAACCTTGAGGAAAGTTGGTAAAGAACTTATTGCATAAACAATACGTTTACGAGGGTCGATTTTATCTAGCAGAAATTGAACAAAAAATGAATAAATTTCAAATTAGGGATATATTGTTACTTTACTTAAACGATTGAGGAAGGGGAAGGGAGGAAGGAAAAAACATAAGCAAATGCACAGGATCATAAAACGGCTTTCTCTTTCGTAGCACAAATAAAACGCATAAAGTACCCAAGTTACAGAATCAGACCCAGCACAGTAATTTGAAAAATGTTTGCTAGAAGCAATTATTTCATCTTAAAGATGAGAGTATAGCCTGAGACCGGTAACTCAGCCATTTTCATGCATTTTCGTAGCCTTTTTTTTTTCTTTCTTTTGATTTTGTTATATATATTATTATTTTTTTTTTCTCTTTTTTTTCTTTCTTGTAGGGAGATTTTCTCTTCAACTTCATTCTCTCCTTACTTTACTGGTCCAGCTATTTCAACAGCTCCTGCGAAAACACAAGAGAATACGCGCCATTTTTAGCAAACGATGATTAAATTTACAGATACTATATTCAGTAATCTGGTCAACTGTTAATCGTTTTATGATGAGAGACTAGCGTAAATTTAATAAAATGCGCTAGAACTCAAATGTCAGAGTTAATTGACACTTCTTTTTCTATCCCACGCGTCCTTCTTTCAGAAATTTTGAAACCTAAGAACTCTCGGCATGACTTCTAAGTCGATGACGCACCTGAAGTGGATGAATGGGAGACAGAAGGAGCCGGTTGGACAGGGATACCTAGCTTATAAGACCCATAAAGACGATTACTCTGACGATCTTGCAATGCAAGTCGGGTCGCCAGTTCATGAAGTCTAGGGGGAACTTGGCCATAAAGTCGCATTCGATTGGATACTAGCCGATACAATGACTCTCGAGCATAGATATCGTCTGGCTTTTCTTGGGTAATGTATTTTTCAAAATCGATAAACATATCTTCATTCCAGTATTTTTCTAAAAAGTAGCGCCAGAATCGCACCAAAGCGGAATATTGAGCTTTGCCCTCCTGGACTCTCTGGCGATACTCTATATAATTGACACCTTCCACATCATCCGGTAAATTTACATAAGACGAGTAGCCAACTGGATCATCAACAGATACAGAACGGGGAACAGGTGAAGAAGGTATGGAGGGAGGGTAGAAGAAGTGTGCGTTGGAACCACCGGTGGATTGATCGACAACGTAGACTGAATTCAAGTCAGGAGATTCGTAAGGAGTAGCATTGCCAATTGAAATGGAGTCATCTTTTCCATTGGGTTGGCGTTGTTCCATTGGAAGTAAAAAGCGAACCCAGTCATATCGGTTACGAATTCTGTCGCCCACAACCTCTAAGAAAGGAACATATTTGGCCGCTTCTTTAATCAGGCCAATATCATTGTCCACCAGTGCATGCATGCGTTTGAATGATGCTATATGAGCCAAGGGAACTAGTCCAGAAGAGTTCATTTGCGCGCGGATATGTAGATCCTTGGCCAAATTGTCAACAGAAAAATAATAAGCTAGCTGATTACAAATAGGAACTATATTTGCGGGCGGCTGTACGGCCATAGGAGCAGGCATCATCATTTCCGGGGTCATCATAGGCATATATGGCTGAGGTACGCCGTAACTAGGGGCGGCAGAGCGACGGCGAAGAGAATCGGGGTTAGTCATATCAGTAGTATTAGTAGTAGGAGCAGGAGCAGGAGAAGGAGCAGGAGGAGTGGGATTAGGAGTAGCATTGGAACCATTAGAGGACACAGGTAAATATTCTGATCCGGGGACGCGCACGATGGGTGTTCCTGGTCCTGAAGGCAAAGAAGCTGGTGATGCTGAAGATGCCGGAAGGCCTGGGTACATCATGGGCATTATTGGGTAGATGACTCCATTGGGACCACGAACAGCTTGAATGGGATAGCCTGGAGGAATGAATCCCATTGGTGGCATACCGGGCGGAAAGATATGAGGAAATGGAGGATTAGATGAATGTACCTGAGGGGGATATGTTGGTTTGCTATAAGCCTGTTTAGCATAAGAAGTGTTAGCAGGTAGTGATTTATGTCTCTGACGGTCAGTTCCAGACGCGTCCGAGCGAGCTTGCGGTCCATTAGTAGCAGGATTGGCTAACCCCGCATTCAAAGCAGCTCCGTTGGTACTGCTGGAATTCTCGGTAAGCCCTGCAGATTGTTGTCGAGCCGATTTTTGAGAGTGGCCATTTCCCGAGCGCTTTGAGTCGGTGGAAGGTCTACTATGACGATTGCTATTGGCCGAATGAGAACTTGTTTGGTTTCGGTCATCGGACCGGTGGGATGACTGGCCATTGGCAGCTTTAGCAGAAGAGGAAGACCCTGAGGCTGAGTTAGATGCCGACTGGCGATTCTTCGAGGAGTTAGTGCGTTTGTTCCCGGATCCGGATTTGCGCTCTGACTTCACGGCAGGCTGAGCCACAGGTTCAATGAAATTATCGGGCATCTTGACCCATTTTTCCTTGGATCTTCGAGGCTTGCTTCCTGAGAGATTGGGCGACGCTAAAGCAGACGAGGTAGTCGAGGAAGCAGAAGTGGTAGAAGGCTCGGCAGCCATCGAGATATCAGCTAAGGACGGTTCTGAACTAGTTCGTGCTAAGTTCACGGAAGTCGAAGCGTTGACCTTCCATGCAGAAACAGAAGGAATAGGAGCGGGAGCAAGACTAGAACGACCAGAAAGCGACGCGGGTTTTTGAACGTCATTCGTAGAAGAAGCTGGTGTAGAATCAATAGAGAGCTTCTCCATTTCCTCTAAAGAAACAGGGTCGGCCGAAGAGGTGCCTGACGGAGTCGGGGAAAAAGCTTGGGGTAATGCTTCGGATACTGTCATAGTTACTGAGAACAAAAAGAGAGAATTAACTAGGATATATGGTTGAAATCAAGAAAATATACAACCCGAGTGTCAAAGCAGTACTAAAGCACTATCGACAAAAAGAAAGAGCACAAAAAAAAAAAAAGAAAAAAAGTATAGTAAAACAAAAAGGATGTCCGTTCAATCTATCAGCTGGATAAATCGAAAAAGTCAGCAGATAGCAAAACGACAAAGGAAGGTTGGGTTGGAAAAAAAAAGGGTCTTTCTAGAGTGGTAGTCTTTTTAGGGAACGGGAAAGTTCTTTTAATTTAAGCTATTCAGAGCGAATAGAAAAGATAAAAAAAATTAATCTTAAATAGCACAGCCACCACACCTGGAATCAAGTTATAAAATGAGCCAGATAAGTTAATACGCAAGTCAACCTTGAAAATGGTGTGAGTAGGACGATGTGTATGTTAGGAATTAAAGGAAAAGTCAGAAGATATAGAGAACAGGAAGAGTTGCGTTGCTGGGAGACCAAGAGAGAGGAGAAAGAACCTTAGCGGGTTGTTCATGGAGGCCATTATCACAATCTAAAGACTTCCTTTCAAAGTAATAAACCAAAGCTCGTCCGTCACCAGGCGAAAAATAATTTATTGATTTTTTTTTTTAAATGTTATTTACTGGTATATGCCTTCAGCTTTAATTATTACATAACTTAACGATAAGTAACCCCGGTTGAATATCGTTATTTATGTGCCGGTTCTTAATTCTCGCACGCACACGAGTTAGGGCTCGAGAGCTTAGGACAACACCTCTCCAAACTCTAAATTGGATGCTGCAATAATTAATCAATCATCACAAGTTTCTATATAACCTGGGGAATATCGATACTACTAGAGAATAGTGGTTATCACTGCACTATTCTTTCTACAGAGTTTCCAATCACATTCTATATTTGAATTGATATTTGTTCTGTGTTCCAATTTAAGTATTAATCTGGTTTTGCTCGACTCTGTTCGCTTGGTATCTCGTGTGTATACCTTATAATAATCATGGCTATCGCGCAAACTGAAAAGGTTCAACATGAAACTTATTTGTTCTCAAAATACTATGACGGAATACAAATGACAGAGCAAGCATGGTATTCGGTAACGCCAGAAAGACTGGCTATTTCTACTGCCCAGAAGTTCTATGATTCATTGCCCACCAATCGAAATGTAGTGATCTGCGATCCATTCTGTGGAGTGGGCGGAAACGTTATACAGTTTGCAATAGTCTTTGGATCAAGAGCCAAAATAATTGCTGCAGATATTTCTCAGGACGATATTGACTGTGCCAAAGCGAATGCAGCTGTATATGGTGTTTCTGACAGGATCGAGTTCTATTGTCAGGACGTCTATAAAACTTTATCGGAACTTGAAAATACTACAGTCGATGCAATTTTTTTGTCGCCTCCGTGGGGAGGTCCAGAATATATTCTTGAGCCTTTTCACATCTCATCGGTGCAACCAGGAGGACTAGAGAGAATATTTTCTGCTGCTGCTCGACTAACCCCAAACATCGCACTGTACCTGCCACGAAATGTTGTTCAAGAAGAGTTATTGCCATTAAATCCCTATATGCACTCTAATGTTCCGGTTATATATCGAAGAAACAGCTGTCAGATATTGTATTGTTACCATTTCAATAAATGTAAGGCAATACTGGTCTACTACGGTCTTCTAACAAAATCACAGCTTCTACCACACAATGAACTTAAAAAATAGAAATACAATGTATTATATCGTTGGTTACCCAACAGGGGTTGGACTTCAATTCGGCTACCTAAAATCCAATATATATATCATGTAATTAATACCTCGCTTCAGCTGGAGTTTCCCCTCCGGGACCCAGTCTTTCATTGTACATCGGACAAGCCCGGTTAGTGCGAATATGTCCAACTTGTCCGCATGTCGCGCATTTCCTCGTTGTTGGCTTGGCGCCTTTAAACCCTCCATCATCTCCAAGAAAATCTTCGCCTTCTACTATTTCTCCCTTTTGAGCTTTTCGAGCTCTACGTCGGTCAACGTTTCTCTTCAATCTTAATAACTGCTTGGTTAACCGACGTTTATGGCGGGCATTAATCTCAGGATCATCTGTAACCTTGATTTCTTCTTGTGGGATGGCTTCGTCTTCTATTTCTTGTCTTCGTTTCACATAGGCGTGAATCACATTCGGATCGTGAATGTATTCAGTCTTCCGTTCCACCTGACCGTACTCATTTTTAACCAGTCTGACTATTCGCAGCAGCCTATCAGCATTAGATGTCCCCATTGTCGTGTGGGAATATTGTGACTGGGACATTTGATCATCATCGATTGATGGATCTGGATCATTGAACAGAGTATCGATATTTGATTCCTCGGTTTGCCTCTCGTCTTCGATCTCCATTCGCCAAGGTATAAGATTCGTATCTTTAATCGACAATGATTGTTCTTGTCGTTCCCAAATTCTTCTAATTTCTTCTTCGTATGCCTTTTGCTGTAGAGCCACATTGTATGCATGTCCATTGAACTTGGATTTATCTAGCTTTTCGTCAACTGATTCTCCAGCTGCTTTGAATCCACCTTTCATAGAGGTGCGGATAAAATTGAACGCCTCACCGCGTCCGGTCGGGTCTCCTTCTCCATGCAGCTTCAACATAGCCTTCCCTTGTGTGGCATTAATAAAATTTCTCGAGGTTATCCAAGGGGCCAGTTGCTCTTCAACACTCATACCATCTTGCTGGTCTTCATCTTCGACGGTTTTTCCATAACCGGCATCTTCTAAATGTTGCATTCCTACTTGCATTACTTCCAGCATCGTAATCTCTTCTGGAGTGACCAATTCTCGTATATCATTTTCATCGGGCAGCGGGTCTCCTTTTTTCAGTTTCCAAAACCCTTTGTCCTCATCCCCTCGCTGATACTCCATGAACTCTTTGAGTCGCTGTCGAGTTTGCATATCGGTTTGTCCGGGGAGATGTTCAGCGATATCTTTCACCACTAGTCTGCTCCTTTCTTTGGTGTGTAAAATGCGGTAAACTATCATTTTTAATCGATTTTTGGAGGCAGTAGTAACTCTGCGAGAGTGTGGACCCGGAACTTCGGTGACGGGGAACGTTTGGCCAACAGTCCATAAATGTTCGATCGGCCTTAGAAAATAACTTTGTCCTTCGCTATGGGTACTACTTCGAGATAGCACGAAATCGGTCTCAGCTGGGTCATGCTTAAACACTGGAGCACGAATCATGTTATTGTAAAGAGTAGGCACAAGTTTTCCGGGATTGACATAACCAAAGTTCCAAAATGGACTTCGATCTTGCACGCCCAGTACATGGGTTTCGCCTGTGCTGAGACGAGGGCGAGAATCATCAGCTTCGCTAGTTTTGCGATAATAATTAATGAGTTTACTTCCCATGCCGAAATTAGATAGAACTAAGGGGAACTCTTCAGAATATTCGGTAAAGAACAAGTGGCCAGTGTCTCCAAGAGTGAGATCTTTGGTTTTGGCGAAGATTTGAGAGATTTCTTTGCCTTTATCCTTCTTGCGCTTGCGGATTTTTAGCTTAGAGAATCTTATGGTAGTTCCTGGTCTAACCGTAAAAGTTGGGCGATGATATGAGCGAGCTTGTGCTTTGGATAAGTTGACTTTATAATACGGGCTTTGAAGACGCTTGGATACCATAGAATGATCGATGTTCAAGTTTCCAATGACCGAGCGGACTTTAGACTGGTAGTTCTCCTTTAGAAGATCATAGGCCTCGTCATTAGAAAAGTTATAGCGTGCCTTCAATGACGAATCCAAGGACTTCTTTTGCTGATTTTGTGGTTTAGACTTCTGGGTGTTTGGATCTTCGTAGTTAACCAGTAGCTTATCGTCATTCATGTTCAGTAAGACTTTGGACGCGATCTCGTCGAGGTTTCCATCCAAAATCGCATCGTCAGAAATATCCCAATTTATTATACCGAAATTTTGTGACTCGATTTCTTTTAACCGTTTTTCAAGTGGTGGAGGTTCGCTCTGACTCTCAGTTTGGTTTATAATTGCATCGTCCGACCAGTCTAAAGAAGCCAAGGCGAGATTCTCGTCCTCTGGGCTCCATTTAGGGGAAGCAACGACCTTCTTTTGCAGAGTAACCCGAGATTCCAAATCTGCAGCATTATACTGCGTCGTACAAACAGGTTTCCTTGGGAAAAGCTTCACCTGTTTAGTACTTGAATATAGTATCCGATGATCAGGCTCGAATTCTAAGGAGACTTTAGACGGTACACAGACTCGAGGAGGCTTCAAGGGACGTAATACTACATTAAGCGGTTTTGATGCAAATAATGCAGTCATGCATAAAGGTTTATTTGGACGAAAAGATGGGAAAGCTTCTTGGACTTTACTCAACAATGGAGGATCTTCATCTACAGGAACACCGAGAGCAGCAAAGTCGATCAGATTCATATCTGGTTCACGCAATCCTTCGTCGTCGACATCCATTAAATCAGAGTTTACATTGTTTTCAGTAGCAAGATCAGGATCTTGTTCACGGTCGTAGTCGTCATCATCGGCGAGCTCATCTTCATCCTCGAAATCAACCGCATCGTCAGCATGTTCAACCGCATCATCTCCGGTGAGGTCAGGAACCGCAAATCCCAGACCACCACCTAAAACAGCTTCTAAATCGGTGGTGCCTTCGACCCGGCTTTCTTGCATTAAAGCCGCCAACTCATCTTCCTCGGATTGAGTCATGCTGCTGCCAGTAAGGAGAAGGGAGAGGGAAGGTGTTGGGAAAACATAACTAGGCGAAGGGTATGGAAAGCTGATAACGAGACTATTTTAAAGAGTTATTAAGATATTATTATAAAAGCTGGTTATTTTATTTGTTATTGTTAGCAATTATTATTAGTAGTATAGT
Source organism: Tortispora phaffii (assembly GCA_030574555.1). Lineage (NCBI taxonomy): Eukaryota > Fungi > Ascomycota > Trigonopsidomycetes > Trigonopsidales > Trigonopsidaceae > Tortispora > Tortispora phaffii. Next base: position 127,746 of record JAJMFE010000001.1, on the reverse strand, counting down.
TGTTACCGTTGTTATCGTTGTTGTTTTGTTGCTGCTGCTGCTGCTGTAGGTGCTTGCCGTTGGTCGGCGCCTTTTTGTTACACGGAAGCAGCAACTGCTAGTCTAGATTGGTTATGAAGAAAAGCTGGCAAATTATAAATCAGTCCACAGTCTGTTCATTGGACAAAGGCTCTGGTTTGGTGCTTTGAACAGCACTCAGAACAGGAATACTAACTAAGAGCGCAGCAAGAAGAAAGAGAAACGTCCAGCGTATCTCGTGAGTTTGGTCCACAATAAGCCCAGCTACAAATGGACCAAGAATCGAAGAGCCTTTGTCGGTGATAGAGTACAAAGAAAAATAAACGTTTTCCTTTCCCGGAGGGATGAGATGAGTAAAAAAAGCTCTACTGGATGCACCTATGCCTCCCAAGGAGAACCCATAGATCAGGGATACAATATACATCTCAGTGGAAGTGTGAATGCCTATTACCGATGAAAAAAGGCCCAGCATTCCGTAAAGAGGGACTATCAAAGCTAATAGAACGTAAAATAAAACAGCATTAGATGGCTGCCACTGTAAATGTCTATGGACCAGCTTATCCAGAGAAAGAGCGCCGAGAATAGCCGAGACCATGACGAGGACCGAGATCAGGGCCAGAGAAGAAGAAGACATGTGTAATTCAGTTTTGGCAAAAAGAATTGCAGCGCTGTTTATGGTAGTAGAGGCGTCTGAGATGAGAAACCACGCTAGCAGGAAAAGAGGCACGTTTCGCATGGTTCGCGCTTCGCGAAAAGTAGAGTACAGAGTTTCCCATCCGTACAAGAGATCTGATATGGATGACTGGGGTTGGGCTTGAGCAGAAAACACCGGACGGGATTTGATCAAAAAGATGGAAATGAAATTGAACAGGAACCACCACACTCCGACCAATAGCAAGGACGCCTGCAAGCCGGAGGGGCCAGAAGACGTGGATTTGAGAATAACCAAACAAAGAATCTGGACAATAAAAGCAGCCAGGTATCCTAGTGCCATGCCTATGCCGCTTAAACGGGCCGAAACCGAAGAAGCAATGCGTTCTAGGCTGACAGCGAGGGAATCAGAAGAGGACGAGGGATGGACGTTCACTGAAAGGGTGGACTGTCTAACGTCAGGATGGTTACGGACCAGAAAAGGCAAGAAGGAGTTTCCGCAAACGGAACAGACTCCAAAAGCAGTGTTTGCGGCAGCCACAAATAACGGCATGTAGCGGAACTGGGATGACGGGACTAGAGCCAGCAAAATGACGCTCAAAGCACCCACGGCCGCGGCTATGACCAAGAACTTTTTGCGGTTAGAAGCTTTATCAGAGGGACCACTAATTGTTATAACACAGATAGCTTGGACCAAAACGGAAAAGGAATATGCATAAAGCGCGAAACTCGCAGCATCCACTTGGCCGCCGAGCAAAGGAACCATGCACCGACCAAGATCAACTGGACCTGCCTCGGGTGTAGGACCAGGACCAGGACGAGGCAAATGAATATCAGGATCACAATGTTTGGTAGGGTCGTTTTCGTAAACGGCATTTTCAGCAGCAAATGATTCTAAAAGCAGTGGAATCAGCGTGCCCATGGCACAAACTGTGAAGGGCTCGGCTGCCCAAGCAAAAGAGATCCAACCTAGTGTCTCGCGCGGTGATGTCAAAGGCTCAAGAGGTTGATTGTTGGCCAGCAACGGGTTCTCAGACTCTCTTGAGATGTCTGGCATTTCCTTTATAATTAGATTTATATACACAGAAATGGTCTAAATCCACGAGAGGAAGTGCATATAAAAAAATAGAAAAAAAAAAGAAAAAGGATAAAAAGGATAAAAAGGCGTGGTCTTTTAAGGTGTAGTGTAGTGGTGGAGTCGGTTGTCGAATTGTAAACCTGGGTTTTTGCATCAGTTGGGACTTCTACAAGCTTGGAGTAAAAGACAAGACCCGACCTGACCGCCCCAAAAAAGAAAAAAAGAACCACTTTAAGAAAGGAAAACGGACTTATATATTGTGCAGCAATATAATACACCTTTTGCACCGTTAAAATTTCCAGCACAGAACCAATGACTGCTCGAAGGTAAGTTTGATGCTTTGGTTTAATATTTTTCTCTGCCACAACTAATGATTCTAACTGCAGACCGCTTGTTCCTATATCCTCATATACCGATACGCGCACATGGAGAATGTCTCCGGCGCTGCTACGGGCCCGTCAGCCGTTTTTCTGGCGAAACGCCATTCTCGGATCCACCCTTGCGGCTACTGTAGTCGGAATCTATCTCTATTCAGTATCGGTAGTGACTCCTGACGACTTTTCCGATATTCCTATTCCCCCATTGGATCCTGCAGTAGTGGAACAACTGCAAGCGGACGAACAGGCTGGAAAAATCGCCAAAATCACTGGCCAGTCCTCGCAGTAAGTAATAGCAATGGCCTTGCAGAACAATAGGAGTTTACTATATACATGTCACATTTTATATCGACTTTATATCGACTTTATTTTTTTATGTTTGGCATTTCTCAGTTGATTGTAAATAATAAGTTATCATTGTCAGGTAGGGATCGTAAAGGGATAAATTGTAGGATATCGGAGCACAGTTGCAGCTATTTTTTTTTTCTTTCATTATTAAATCGGTGTGCTTTCTTGTTCGTCATCTTATTCTTCTCTTTTCACACTTCTAATTCCTGGTATTGACTCACGAGATCATCCAACGAGTCTCTGGCTTCTGTCAGCTCTCCTTCTTCCATTCCCTGGCCAACAAACCAATGAACAAATGCCCGCCTCGAGTACATGAGATCAAACTTGCGGGCCAGCGATGTCCATGATTCGTGAATTGCAGTCGTATTCGAGTACATGCATAACGATGTTTTCTCTGAGCGCATCGGACTTAACGGTGGTGCCCTCATCGGCTCCGGACAGATGCTCAACTTCACGCCCGTAGGACACCAGTCCAGAAACTTTACCTCTTCTAGACCGCGACATCGAATCACGGCCGCATTGCATTCCTGGACAGTGACTTCTCCACGATAAACCAAAGCCGCAGATATATACTTTCCCGCGTTGGTGTCGCAAGCCAGCAGGGCGCTGTCTGCCTGGAACGCTTCTTTGGTTAAGGAGTACACATTGGGCGAGATTGGAAACGCCGTGGATGATAACGGGGCCAGGGACAGCATTGGGTAGCGCAGTCGCGGGAATGGAATCAGGTTGGTGTGGAAATCGTCCAGATCCATGTTTAGTGCCCCAGGGAACCGTACAGATGCACTGAGACCAGAGATTCCTTGGGCTAGGACATGGTTAACTACCGCAAAGTGCGGGTCGGCTATGCCCAGCTTCCTAGACGCAAGACTGAACAAGGACTGGTTATCGACCACAAACGAGCAGTCGGCCATACCGACAGCTGCATGAGTCGCCAACACTGCGTTGTACGGCTCGACAACTCCTGTGGCCGGGCCTGGAGATGGTTGCACCGCATACTCCAGCTTAGCCCGTTTAGGAAACACATTGGCTACTTCCTCAGCCAAAGACGAGCCTAGACCCGATCCGGTGCCGCCTCCTGTGGATCTAACCAGCACCAGTCCACGCAAATCGTCCACAGTCTCAACTGCGCGCCGGATGTTGTCCATGGCGGCTTCCAGCTGCTCGGGACCCAACACATACCGGCCTCGAGCATAGGTAGAAGCACTACCTTCTACAGAAGAGGTGGTGAAATCAGGCCTGAAAAGGTCGTTATTTTCTTGTTTCAGTTGAGCTATCGCTGTGCCATCTGTGTCAAAGAACAAAGCTCGAGGTACATGCCGTCCAGTAGGAGTTTCTTCAAAGATACTGGCATGAGAGCCTTTTAGATTTAAAGGGTGTCCGTCCGGGCTGATCCCATGTTCTTCACGGTATAATTCCCACAAGGCTCCGCCGACTTGCACACCGGCCTGGCCTACAAATAGATGCAGGATTTCACCTTTCATGACTTTAGCAGTGTTTGAGAATGAAGGTTGAGATGGATGTAGAACTTTCTATGCACTGTGCATGTATATGCATATCATTTTTCCTAGATTAGATCTCCCTGTTCAGACACTTCTGCGACCGGGGCATGTGCTGGCTCTATTGATCACAATCGACCAATCAAATCGTCTCTAGTGATCTTTATGAGCCGCATTAGTGCGGCGTATCCTCCCAAATGGCTTCCTGGCGGCGGGGGGGTCGGGTCCCTCTCTGTTTGTCTCTTCACTAAATAATAAATTACTAGTTACACAAACTGGGTAATTGCGTTAACCCCACACACTCGGTTCCCACCTCGGCAGAGAGCCCGACCGACCACTAGTGCATATTATATTTTTTTATTTCTTTTTAGCTATTCCGTCTTCCGACACTCACAGTATATAGCATCATTAGAGCGGTTTTTATACAGAGCAATCGCTAGCTCGTGTACAATTTCTAGTATGGATAAACTTGCTTCTGTTCTAATTGCCAAAATCAATGAGTTCATCAGTGATCCAGCCAACCATGATTTCCTGGGGATTGTCAAGGGAGCCCGTAACGGATTCATCTACGGGTTCAGGATCCGGTTGACACATGCAATTGTGATGTCTCTGTTATTTAGAAAAGGTTCGTTGAAAACTAGGGCTCGCGACGTGCTTTCGGCTACCAGGCAGCACTCCGTCATGCTGGCGTCCTATGTGACTGTGTTTAAATCGGCCACTTTACTGATGAAGAAAGCCAACAAGGGCAAACATGCGCTTTGGCATTCCTTTCTGTGTGGCCTTTTAGCTGGTTACCTGATTTTCGGTCGGGCCAATGCCTCGGGCATTAGCCAGCAGATAGTCCTCTATGTGTTTTCGCGAGCGGTGGTAGGCTTTGCCAAACTTTCGGTCCGTCGAGGCCTTGTGCCGTCACTCAATGGTAAAATTGGCACTTACGCATACCCGATATTTGCTGCTGTATCCTGGGCCTGTGTCATGTTGTTGTTTGAGGTCGATCGGGGGGTCTTGCAGTCCTCGTTGCGCAACAGTATGATATACTTGTACGACGACTCTGAGCATTTTACCGATTTCACTGATCTTATTCTTCGCAATAAATGAACAATCTGATATATTTGTTTTCCATTTTTTCCTCCCGTGGAATTTGATTGATGTTCTTTATGTTCTTCATGTCATTTTTCTTATTCTGTCATCTTTTCTCTTTCTTTCTGAGACCATTGGCTCTTAGAAAGCTGGGCTTATCTCATAACCGGCAATATTTACAATTTAACGAATTCTTAAACAGTGTACTTCATTATGATTAGACTCTTTTTACATAAACAATAAAATAAAAAAACAGAAACCAATATATAAATTAAATTAAAATTAAACTAAAAACTATGAATAAAATAATCTGTGGTATTTTTTTCACTTCATTTATCTTGTACAATCAATTTTATCCTTAGACGGACCCACGCTAAGCAGACAAGAATAATAACAAAAGCAGTTGGGTTTATCTTTCTTCTCTCGCTAAGAATTTCCTAAAAAGATAAGCCAACGGCTGCTTTCATTTACATCTTGTTGTTTCATAAACAATCTCAATTTCTTTTGGCTTTTTTATTTTATTTTATATTACATCTCATTAAATTGATTTCTGACTACCAATCGCTAATATTTTGTTTAAGCTTTCCCCCTTCTGCAGTTAATCTTGCATGGACGCTATCCGTCACCCAGCGGCGGCTGGTTTAGAAGCCTTGCAATACAACGGATCCAGTACTCCTAAATCGCCCCTTAGTTCTCCAGATACCGTTTATCAGAGCTTTGATCCTGACATAGATCATATCTCTCATGTAAGTGACGATTTTGACTATACCGAAGCTTCACAATGGCAAACTTTGATTCCCGGGGCTTCGTCCTTTAAGCCGCGAACCATATCGTCTAATCTAGAACGGTTCTATAACAATCCCACAGTAAGGGCTTGTTTGAAATGTTCTTTTGCCTATTTTATTGCTTCTCTAACAGTCTATGTTCCATATATCTCTAATCTAGTCGGTCCAAATCGATCTAAACACCTGGCTGCTACTGTCGCAGTATATTTCCACCCGGCTCGCAGTTTAGGTAGTATGATACAGGCAACATGTTTTGCGGCTCTTTTATTTATGTATGCCTTAATTATTGATATTGTCTCTTTTTCAATTGCGGTTGTTGCAAGAGAACAAGGTATTTTGGGATTTGGCCAAGCCCTGGTGATTATCTTTGGCATTGGCGGTGGCTTGGGGGCTTTGGCTTTTGCTCGTACTCGAGTCGGCAAACCCACGTTCAATACCGCATGTTCGTTGGCTTCTATATCTATCATCCCCATGCTCACTCGAGAAAAAATGATATACGAAGGTGTATTTGATCTTTATAGAACTAGTCAGATTCTTAATCTCATCTTAATTGGAACATCTGCCTCAGTTTTAGTCTGCGTTTCCATTTGGCCGGTTCGGGCCGTAGATGAATTGAAACAATCTATGATCGATTCAATGAGCAGTTTTTCGGATTTGTTGCGGACTACAATTCAGGTTTTTCTTTGTGAGGAAGATCTCGATAGTAGCGATTATATTAATCTCACCGGAAAGTCACGAACGCTGATACCCAAGATTGTGAACCAGCTATCTGATTCGAGATTTGAACTCTATCTCTCTGGAAGAGAAGAAGAACATGAGCGACTATCCGCTATAGTCAACTCTTTCAAATCTTTATCTCAAGCACTCAATGCAATCACCAGCTGCGCCCGTACACAATGGGAGCTCCTTAGGTACTCAGAATCAGAACCTATTGCTTTCGAACCGGTGGGGCTCTCGATGGGTTCACGGAAATCAAGCACTACTGCACTCCCTCCTGCACAATTTATCAAACCCTTGCAATCCAGTTCCGAAATTGTTGATACAAACACTTCTTATTCTCCGTTCAATACTTTGAGGTATGCCCAAACTTCCCCCTCATCGCCCTTAAGGTTCAATTTGACTCCGAAATTTTCAGAGTTTGTTCCTATTCACAGTTCAAACCCCCCAGGTCAGTCTCTCTCACACGTCGAGTTGTTCACGACATTTGTATATCATTTAGGACCTCCTATGCGTAATTTATGTGACACCATGAACGACATCTTGGAGAGATTACCTTTTGACCCTGCACCTAAATTCTCTGTTCATGATACAACCGTCTTCTCGAGAAACCTATCTGCAGCTCTAAACCATTACTCTAGCTCTCGAGTACAGGCACTTGATGACTTGTATAGGCTGGACTTATCAGGTCGAACTTCTATTGAAATAGCTGATCAGGAGGAAATTGCGGCTAGCTGTGGCAGCTTTGCATATGCCCTTGAAAATGCGGCTAATGAGCTGCTGATCTTTTTATCTAAGCTTCAGGAGTACTCTGATTATGTTTCTTCTGGCAAATCTTCCAGTTATGAATGGACCAAATTCTGGAAGCCTTGGAATTCGGGTCCACGTCATAGTATGAAGATTGCGATGGTGAACATGTTCAAACCCGACACTACTACGGAACAGCTTGCTACTCATACTGCAGCTCGTGGTAGTTTATCGTCGAGACAAAGTCGCACTAATAATCTTCGATTTCAGATTTGGAAACTACTTCGCATTTTTCGACGGGATGATTTTGCATTTGGTCTGAAAGTTGGCATAGGGGCTATCTTTCTTGCTATTCCCAGCTATTTATCTGATACTCGGCCAATTTTCATCCACTGGAAAATGGAGTGGGCTTTGGTCACTTATTCGATTATGATGAATATGTCTATCGGAGGCACCGCTTTAACTGCATTGCCTAGAGCTGTTGGAACCATGATTGGGGCACTTTGTGCAGTGTTGGCTTGGACCTTATTTCCAGCTAACCCTATAGTTTTGCCTTTGATCGGTTGGTTGATTTCGATCCCTTGTTTCTATATATCTCTTACTTGGAAAGTTGTTCCGGCGTTTGGTCGCTTTATTCTTTTAACATTTTCCCTGTCGCTACTGTACTCTTATAACATATCACACGAAGCCTCGCATGGAGGCGGGGATATGGATGATGGTGGCCAGAGGCCATTGGTTGCTGAAATTGCATTTCATCGCTGTGTTTCTGTTCTTCTCGGTATAATTTGGGGAATTGCAGTGACGGCGTATATATGGCCCATTAGTGCTCGGTCCAGTTTAAGAAAAGGACTAAGTCGCCTTTGGCTTTTAATGGGCTTGAGGTGGAGAGCTGATCCACTTAACAGTTTAGCCATTGGTAATGCAGTACCGAAGGACTATATTGATGCTGAGGAAGAATCTGAATTGCAGAGTGCTATCATTAAACTTGAGAACTACTTGCAATATGCTCCTCGCGAGCCACGGCTGAAAGGCCCCTTCCCCGCAGATGACTACAAAAAGTTAATTATATGGACTCGAGAAATCATTGACACTTATAGTATTATGAGCATTGATATATCCCGAGATCCTGTTGCCACTCCGCTAGAAGCTGAACTTCTAGCCTACACGGCAGCAGAAAGAAAAGAATTGAGCTCACGAATATTTCTCTACTTCTACATGTTAGGAGCGGCACTACGTCTAGGGATGCCTTTGCCCGAACGAATTCCGTCTATAGTTCATGCTCGAGATAGGCTTTTGACCAAAATTAATTTGTTCAGAGAGCGAAAAGCCTCTGAGGGAATTAATAGTGAAGAGCCTTTTATTTTGTTCTACATGTACACTTTGACCACCATGTCTATACATGAGGGGGTGTCTAAAATGACTCAAGTTGTTCAAGGTCTTTTTGGAATTATTGACGATGAAGATTTTATGATTTAATTTATTGAATAAGGGTTATTGTGTATTCCTTTTAAGAGGTCTATCACATCACCTATTTTCCCACCTCATACTTTTTAACGGCTCTGGGAGAACAGCTCTGCTAAGGAGCAAACAAGCATCACTCTATACTACAATTGCCATAGTGTGATGCTTACCTATATTACTTTTAAATTCAGAAAAGGTTTGTAATAATAGAAATACGGCATTATGCTGCCACTAAATCCTATTTTGCAGGTGTTATCTGATATACCTACTAGTAGAATCCGATCTTTGACCAAGGTGGCTCAGACTCCTCACAATTACGCATTACTCCTGCCTCGTTCTGCAGATCTGTTACTTTATGGAGACGCAAACATCAATGAAGATTTTATTTTGTCACATATACTTGATCTTGAAGACTCTGGCGGTTTCCCCACACACAACACTTCTGGAGCCCGACATTACCGTACTTTGAATCGACGAGAACTCACCATACGAAGTGGAAGAATCACGGTCCGACGAGGTTTTCAGTATAGTGTGGATAGCTCCATCGTTTCTGACTGTTTATATCCTATTTCAGCTCCGTTGTTTAAAGATGATGCTTGCCTTCTTATCTTAACCATAACAGCACCCCTAATTCCTCGCATCCTTCGTCCTCCTGCACCACATCCACCTGCCTCTGATCAGCCAATCACATACACCTTAGACGACATATTTTTTGCTTATCCTGCAGTAGAGCGCACATTGAGGCCTATCTTGGTCGATCAAGCGCGGAAATTCAATTGCACTAGTTTGAACGAGGTGGAGTTGCCCGACCACTTAAATTCGGTACTGATGTCTCTTCGAGACATTGAAGTTATATCGCAACTCCAAGTTGGTGAAATTGATTTATTCTATCTTTATGAGCTGATTGATAATTATTTCTGTATTTTGATTGCTGACCCATTGATGAAACGTGTTCATGAACTCATGTGTGATCAAGACAAATCATTGTCGGCTATAATTAAACAAGCCAGACACTTTAACATTTCACAAGCTGGCTTTCCCAACTATTCTCCAGAATTATACTATCCCTTAAGTCAAAAGATCATGAAAGCCACACAGTTTATGAAGAACTTATCTGCTTGCTCTTCACCCAATGCCATGGTGGATTGCCTTGTTGAGTCTCTTGGGGCTCTTACAAGCTTGGATGATGCTTTGGGTTCATCCGGCATATCTTCATCACTTCTAGATGCAGACAGTCTTGTCGCGTTGATGCTCTTGGTAACTATAAAAGCTGATTTAACTGACTATGAGTCCGTCCTTTTTGCTATGAAAGAGCTCACTTCAATCGATGTCTCTGGCGGATCTCCTGGTTATGCTTTAGCTACTTTTGAGGGGGTTATTTTGCATCTTAAGTCTATGTCAACCTCCTTAATCGAAACGTCTAATCTTAATTTTTCATTTTGGTCCCTCTGCTCTAAAAATTCATTTGATGAAGTAAGATCGGCATTTGAAGATCTGGCTTCCTTTAGCAAAGTGATGAACTTAGAGGTTACTTCAGAAAAATTGTGGCTTTCAGTTTTGACAAGCAAAGATTCTGAAGGCAATTCTGTGCTATTTCAGTGCATAAATGAGAAAAGAGGCAATATGTTTCGTCTCTTGACAGAACTTTTATTAAAGAAAGACCAAGATTTCATTTTACAGGACACAAATGCTAACGGAATGACTTTATTATCAGCTTCATTGCAAAGTGATGATTCTGACATACTACTTTGGCTAGTAAGTTACATTCAGCGTTGCCATGAGACTGAAAGTAGAAAATATTTAGGAAAACAAGATCAGTGGGGGCGAACTTTTGCCCACTATTTATTTCTAAATGTGGATATCATTCCACGTCTCAGTTCTGTTATAGACTGGGCTGTGAAAGACCTGGCTGGTCAAACGCCTCTTATGGCATTTGCTCGCTGCTATGATCTGCCGTATTACCGAAAATTAGTTACCGAAGGATTTAAAGCAGCTGCTTCTCAGAATAAAAGTTCAGCTTTACTCAGAACTTTGGATCACTTAGATAACAAAGGCAACACCCTGCTCCATGTTACTCGAGATCTGCAAGCTTGCAAGTATCTCCTGGAAAATTCTTTACTAGACCCAAATCAGCCCAACAACAGAAGTCTGACTCCCTTGATGGTTCATGTACGACAGAATTGTCTTGATATATGTAATGTTATATGCAATGACCCACGGACTGATATTTATAGAAGAGTGCGGGTTTTCTCTGCATCTGACTATGCCCATGATTCTATATCCAGATTGGCCATTGATAAGTACTATCTTTATTCTGCAAATTTTTTAACAGGTTATTCTAATCTATTTTTTGCCGTCAAAGGTTATATTACCCCTGAGATGTCTGTTATGTTCAATTTGGAATATGGTACTCATTCTGATGATGAGCGCTGTCAATCACACACATATGATGATTTCCTGAACCTTTACACCAAAGTCACATCTTCGTCTCCATATTCTTGGACTCCACCCTTGAAAAGAATGCGAAATCCACATATTATTCCATCGAAGACCTGTTTCTCGATTGTAGACGATATGTCTTTGAGGCTCGAACTCACGTTTCATGCTATGTTCACGCATTCAACCTTTGCTCGGGATCCTGCATTAGTGGAATTCATGTCATCGCTTAATGCTAATTTACCTACTACTAAAGAGATCAGTACAGAAACGGATTTTAGTAAACCATTATCTGATACAGAGCTATTTAGTTTTAGCGAATTAGCCAAATTATCGTTGACTTCATTTGACTCATTAAGAGAAGCATATAGAAATTTATCTGCTACCTTAACTGGCTTGTGCAATAGAGAGTTCGATCTATCTGAGGCTCTGGATATGCTGCCTGTGACTTGGGCGCCAGCAGACCATGAACCTCGTGAGTATCTACCAGGATTTTATGGGGGATATGCTAAACAATGTGTCGAATACTGTTCAAGAATTGGTACATCATGTCGAGAACTGCATACCAGAATCACCTTTAGATATATATGCCTTCACTCAGTTACCATGCAACTAGATGGTATAATAAGGCGGCTCGCGGATCTTGAAAGTAAGAAAAATGTCCTTCATCGCTTGAATGCTAAAGGCGTTATCAGTAATTCGACCAAGCGTATCAATGGATTGTTTGGCCGGGTGGGTGACGGTAAAGTGAATGAAAAATCAGATAAAATACTATCCCTTTTGCATGAAGTTCGACACCTGGAACAACAGGCGAGATTCACTCAGAATCTTTTGACAGAAGAGCTAGCAAGGTTCAATGTAGAACATGAAAAAGAGTTGAAGCTTGCTATAAAGCTCTTTGCCACGAAAAAGCTTCAAGAGTTACGTGACTCGGAGAACGGTCTTCGAGTCATGATAGATTTCGTGAGGCATTCCAAAAACGAAAGAAAGTAACGATGGGATTGAATTACAACTAAGACTAAGATGACATTAGTGATTTACGGAATATTTAGTTAATACAGTAATTAAAATCAACGTAGACCTTGTCTCAGACTAAAAATGTGTGTGATTGTTTTTCCACATGCATCAGTGCAAAACTGAATTGAGTATTGCAGGTTTTTGTCATCACCGACAGGAAAACGATTGACTATATTATTTGTAAAAAAATTTCAAAAGATTATAGAACAGAAAGTTACTGGAGAGAGAATAGAGGGAATCATACACTGCAAAAGGGCGGGTGTATTACTCGGGCTTAGGAGAAGAGGTCGGGCCGGCTCCACCACCACCCATGAAGTTCTTAGCTAGTTGAGCAATGGCAGGATTATTGAGCAGTCCCTCTAATCCTCCATTAGGATCATTGCGTAACTTTTCGGCGGCGTCTCTCACAGCAGGGTCCGAAACGAGTTTAGCCATGTCTGGATTGTTCATAAATGTTTGTGCCATTTGTTGGATTTGAGGATTGCGCATAATTGAACCAAGGTCCAATCCTCCGTCAGGCCCGCCACTGGAAAATAATGACGATAAACTGGAAAGATCTGGCATTCCCCCAAATCCAGGAGTAGAGGCAGCAGGGCCATCCTTAGCAGTAGACGAGGAAGAAGTAGCGGGAACGGCCGCCTCGTCCAGTTCTCGTGCTTTGGCCTGGGCAGTTTCAAGACCACGACGCATAGCTTCAGACCCGCCAAAGCCTTCGACTTCGATGCCCTTCTTGTATGCCTCCACTGCGCCATGGGCATCTCCCATAGCAAACTTAGCTAGTCCTAATCGAGAATAAGCTTTACTGTAGGTAGGGTCCAGAGAGATGGCCTTTTCAGCATCTTTCAGGGCCTCTGAGTGTTTAGCAAGATTAGAATAAGCAGCAGCACGGTTGGATAAGAAGATGACGTTATTAGGAGAGAGTTCCAAAGCCTTTGTATAAAGTTCTACCGCCGCTTCGTAGTCCTTGCTGACCATTTTCTGGTTTCCCTGGGCTTTCAGCGCCTCTGCCTCAGGCGATGCTTTTGTGGAGGAAGAGGAGGGGGAGGAGGAGGATTCATCTTTAGTGTCGGCCGAAGTAGTTTTTTCGGTAGAGCGTTCTCGGACTCGAGCAAAAGTAGAATAGATGCTCAATAGGTTCTGGTTTCCGTAAACCGCTTCTTTCTGGGCCGGATCAAGTTGAAATACATCGGAAATGCATTGCACGGCGACTTCGATGCTTTCCTTGTCGTCGCCGGAAATAGTTCCATCTGAAATACAAGTTTGCAGAAAGTCCACAATTCCTAAAGCAACATTTTTCTTATCGGTCATTTTTCTTTTTTTTTTATAGTTATAATAGCGTGGCGAATGTAAAAGAAACACAACGAGACTTCGGAAATATGGAGGAAGGAGAAGTGATTGAGTTCAAATTAGCTTCTAGGTGGTTCTGCTAAAGAGAAAAAGTATATATCGTGCGGCTCAGATCTGAATTTTGCCCGACTCCGAGGCTGATCTGATTATCGGATGCCAGAACTGGGTGAAGTAGAACATGCAAGATGTATATTAGAAAGAGTTTTATTAAATAAAAAAGTGAAATTTATGCTGGAGGATGATCCAATAGTATTTTTAGGTGCCGATCCACGGCAGACGGAGGCCGCCTTGAACAATTTGGTGGTTTCCAAAGTTCAGAGACATGGGAAACATTTCTGGTTGGAATTTCAAAATAGTGATTACCGATTATTCATGCATTTTGGAATGACTGGTTGGGTGCATGTGAAAGGCTTGAAAACCCATTATATTGTGATGGAAAACGGAGGGGACAAGGTTGCGCGAGCTATCAAATCAGAGTTGGATCAAGCAACCTCTGATACGGGGGTTGCACAAGAACCACCAAAGAGAAAGGATGATGATAATAACGTCGAATGGCCTCCACGATTTTTGAAAATGTTAATTGAGACCGATGTTGGTGACAGTGTAGCATTTTGCGATGCCCGTCGGCTAGGAAGAGTTCGTGTTTTGGACTTAAAGAACGGGCCTGTACAAGACCAAGAACCATTGTGTCGCCTTGGTCCAGATTATTCGAAACCTAGTCCTCCGTCTTTTGAAGATTTTAAGGATTTGGTTTGTTCCAGGAAGACTGCGATTAAAGCCTTGCTACTTCAGCAAGAACATTTTGCAGGCATAGGTAACTGGGTTGCTGATGAGATTCTATATCAAGCTCGAATATATCCTGGCCGTAGATCAGATTCTCTTTCAGAAACCGAGTTATTGTCTCTCTATCAAAACACGTTAAATGTCTGTATCACTGCCGTTGAAACAGAAGGTGATACATCCAAGTTTCCTGACTCTTGGCTGATGCTTCACCGCTGGGGTAAAAGGAACAAAAAAACCAAATCATATACATTTGATGGACATCTAATAGATTATGTATCTATTGGAGGGCGTACCAGTAGCTATGTACCTTCATTGCAACCAAAGTCTGGGATGAAACTGCCGAAGCACAGAATAAAAAAGGAAGACAAAGCTGTGCGAGTATAGATCAGCAGGTTTAGGATATTTATAACTACATAATAATATTAACGATCAATTAGTAGATTAGAATATATATTCTTTTTTAAAAAAAAACCACTTGTTTCTCAACTATGATCACTACCTATAAATACCCTGCAATATACATGCTTCACAGAATTGGCACTTAACTTTATCTATCCTACTAATGGATTTCATATTTGGTCCTCCACCTCCTCCTCCGCCTAAAGCTAACGCTAATGATCTTGTAGAATCAATTGATGCTGAATATTCTACAGAAGATAGTGATGAGGAAAGCAAGTATCGGAATCTAAACGAGAAACCAGTGATTCCAGGTACTTCTTTGGTTCTCGAGACTCCAGAAGACATTGCACAATGGATCGCGGAACGGAAAAGGAATTGGCCGTCTAAAAAGAAACTGGAGGAGAATCATATAGAAGAGCAGAAAAAGGCCAAGATCCAAAAAATTCAACCTCGGGTCTGTAAGTTCTATGCAAGAGGAAGTACATGCCGATCCGGGAAGACCTGTAGATTTCTGCACCAACGTCCTGATCAGTTTAGCCGCTATTCAGCTCCTGAACCTTTACCTTTATTTGCCAGATTAGTTCAAAATGATATTTTGAAAGAAAACATGAAGCTTATAGATATACTGCTTTATCTTGAATCAAAGAAAATGATTGGACCAAGTTAGTTATAGGATCTACGAAACTCATGACGATGGTTTTATATAAGTAGCGTCAGTCATGCAATTACATATATTGTTTGTTTGTCTTCTCTTTTAACAACCTGTGTTTCCATAATTAATCAGATTTGGTTGCAGCCTCTTTCATGTTTATTCGTGACTGTCTGAATTTCTGGCTGCGATCTGTCTTCTTCCCTATCTTTTTAGCATTCTTCTTGCTCTTGTCAGAAGCCTGGTCTGGTTTGCGGAGTGATGCTCGGCCTGCTTTCCCAATAATTTTATCTAATCTTCCCAAGGTTGATTTTGCTGAAGAATCAAGCTGTCCTAGAGATTTCTTGCTGGATTTGAGGCGCATAGCTTGTTGTTCAGTGCGATTCTTGTTCATCAATAGTCGTTTGGCTCGACTGATTCGCACAGTTCGAGGAGGTTTGTCGGGTTGTGCCATAGTCTTGCCATCGAGAAGTAAGGCTCTTTCTACAGATACCGGGTCTTGGAATTGTACATATCCAAAGCCTTTACCAATATTGGTCTTGGCATCCCGGATAATGCGGACATACTGGATATCTCCGCAACGGATAAAATGGCGGTAAACAGTTTCATCGGCCACCGTGAAATCCAGATTTCCAATGAAAATCGATCGCCTGGGGTCATGCCCTGCAGGATGAGATACTGAATCTACTCGAAGATGGTGTTCGAGGAACTCGGTGCCATTTAACTTAATAGCTTTTCTGCAGGAAGGTTCGTCTTTCATAACAACATACGCATTTACTGGGATGTCTTCATTAACTTTCCCTGCCAACATAGCAGTTTTCCGGGGTAAAGCTTCACTGAAAGCAACAGATCGAAAGCGAATTGTCTCTACAGGACCCATCGTAGCGAACAAACGCTTGAATTGTTTCGATACTGATTTGGACAGAACAGCTTGAGCAGGAACATTTCCAACAAAAAGAGTCCGTTTGGCCTTTTCTCCTTCTAGAGCTACTTTCTCTGCTACTTCAACTGATTTACTGGTTGCATCAGATTCGGTCGAATCAGTCTTCTTTGGTTTTTTAGATTTCTGGGCTGCTGTGGAATCCGAAGAGGTCTCAAGAAGACGAGAGAAGTAGGCATCTTCGGCATCAGGTTTTTCAGTTGCCCGTTTGCGTTTGGATTTTGA
Source organism: Tortispora phaffii (assembly GCA_030574555.1). Classification (NCBI taxonomy): domain Eukaryota; kingdom Fungi; phylum Ascomycota; class Trigonopsidomycetes; order Trigonopsidales; family Trigonopsidaceae; genus Tortispora; species Tortispora phaffii. The sequence continues at coordinate 111,192 of JAJMFE010000001.1, read as the reverse complement.
CGAAGGTTCAGTAGTATCTTCTTCATTTAAAATTGCTTCTGCAGCTGCATCTAGATCGAAGTCAAGATCGGCATTATCATGTTCGTGGTCCTCGGAGTCATTGTCGTCATCAGACGGCTCGATGTTGTTCTTTTCTGTTTCAATTCTGGCTGCAGCTAAAGCTGCAGCTTTTTCTCTTGCAGCTTTAGCCTTTTCTAAAGGGTCGATTCTTTCGGTTGATTTAAATAAAGAATCGAGATCAGAATCGACGGTAAGTCCGGTGAATAAGGACATTTCTTTAGACGAGGTTATGATATTTTTATTAATCTATTTCGTTCCTCCAAGAATTAGAGTATATAGTTTTCTTAATTTCTATAATCAGATCCAAAGCGTCTTATTAAAAAAAAAGAATATAATTCCGCTGCTAATGTAGTGATAGAAAAAATATTCGTTCACGGCTTCTACCTCCATATGCGTTGTTAGCCCAAACCCTCGAAACGGGAGGAGGTTCTCATTTTTTTTTACTTTTTTTTTTGGTTCCTTTTGTTGCGAGTGTGTGCAGAGTAGAGTGCAAATCAGCAGATACCACTCCGGGTAACTCAATTTGCTTATCCGTTGTCCCAAATTTAAAAGCCTGGGTAACATTTGGCAGTAAGAAAGCGATTCACCAAACGCAATACTTGCTTTTACCAATAATTCCACTAGCAATTCCATTAATTTTGGTCTCAATAGCTACTACCTGATCTTAGACTCTCTCACCGGGTTCTTATTCTTACAGCCGTGTTTCCATCAGGCCTTAACGGTATATTTTAACCATATTCTGCTTCCACTATAATCCCGGGGCTCTTTAAGAATAGAAGAACTTCAGAACATGGCAGGCATACTTGATTCTGATTCCTCTGAACTGAGTGATGTAGTTGACTCGGAGGCTGAAACTGAACGTCTAGATTTTGTGTCAGGAATGGAGACTGAAGATCTAAATCTCAATGACTCTTCTCTGCCGGAGGCTGAGGATGATGAGCCACAAGAAGAAGAGGAGCAAGAGCAAGAAGAAGAAGAAGAAGAAGAAGAAGAAGAAGAAGAAGAGGAGGAGGAGGAGGAGGAGGAGGAGGAGCAAGAGCAAGAAGAAGAAGCTGAAGACGAGGATGTTAAAGAAGAAACGAATGAACTTGGATACTCACAAGATTCTATGTCTGAGGCGGAATCAGTCCTACCCCGAAAGCGCGGACGGAATAGCCATGCGAATGACTCACGAAAACGAGTACGTAATGGATCTGTGACGCCTGAAGAAGCGAGTCCTGGGGAATCTGAGGCTGAAGAAGTAACCTCTACTGAAAATCCCGCTAATGAACTAGATATGGAGGACGATTCTGTTGAATCTAAGGTTGACTCTGAGATTACGGATGAGAAGGAGGAAGAGGATCTAAAAGCACTTCCCGGAGATATTGATTCCGGAGAGGCAGAATTGAAAGAATTTGGCAATGAAGAATCCCCCGCTGAGGAAGAAGTCGCTAGTGAAGAATCTGCTGAGAAAGCAACTGCTGACACCGAAGCAGGAAAAGAAGGCTCTGGTCTGGCAACTGAAGAGTCACATCACACCGGCTCGGATCAAGCAGAAGACCATTCTGAAGATGGGGAGGAAGAAGCTGAGGTAGATGAGGAACAGAAAATCGAAAATGAGAAGCGAGCTTTGGCCCTGAAAGATCTGACCAAAATCGAGATAGAGTTTGCTAAAATACGAGATATGTTGCATCAGGACCAGTTAGCCCGGATTGATGCTGAAGTGCAACTATGTGAAGACGGGAGTCATCCTGAAATGGCACGGTTAGTCCAAAGATTAGAAAAGGAACGAGACCGGAAACTGGGGTTGATCCAAAACCATATGAAATACCGAACGAAATGTATTCAAGAGCAGTCGCGGTGCCGGCGGATCTCGATTGAGCAGCAATTACGGCGCATGGAGGGAGATATTCGTGAACGACTGTTGCTGAGTAATACAGTTACCTGGTATGATGTGACGCGGGAGCGACGACAATACGATATGATGGTGCCGGATTATGGCTACATTGTATCTGACAATCTAGCGGCTCAAACGCGAGATCGCCTGGCATATAACGGGGAGGTATCGATACTATCTGGAATAGCACTACACGGCGGGTTACCGGCGATGCCCGAGTTAAAGACAAGATACGAGGAGATAGAGGCCGACATGCAGAGCCTGGGACTGAGGCACCGGTAGCCGTGGGGACAATATAGAAGAATAACAGAATAACTAATACTACTTACAGCGAGAGGTGAACCAGCCTAAAGAGACTAAGAGTAAGAGTAGGACAAAGAACCCCCCCAAAAAAAAAAAATTACGAACCCAGAACTATTGAGTATTGACTAAAATCATAATTAAAACCACAGACTACAATAGACAGCTACAGTTACACCTGGTATCTACACACTACACAAGAAAAATAAGAAAAGATCATGAGTGTATTGGACATGAGGGCCAGCTTACTTGAGGGGAATGAAGCGGGAAGAATTGGTGGCACCAATACCCGGGCGGCCGTGGCGGACCGGGGTATAAGAAATAGAAAACTCAGCCAAGTAGTGGCCGACCATCTCGGGGCGGATTTCAATCTGGTTGAAGACTTTACCGTTGTAAACACCGACCACCGAGCCGATCATCTCAGGAAGGACCAACATGTTGCGAAGGTGGGTCTTGACAACAGCAGGCTTCTCATTAGGCTGGCATTCTTCCTTGGCCTTCTGGAGCTTCTTGAGCAAAGTGGTGTACTTAGGAGGCAGGCCGCGGGTTAAGCGACGGCGGGCCCGGGCATGAGCCAGGTTGGCGAAGTCCGCAGTGGACAGCTGGACAAGATCCTCAAGATCCACGCCACGGTACGAAAATTTCTTGAACGACCGGCGTTTGCGGGCCTCCATCTGCTCTTGTGTCTCGTGATCGTCAGCCATGATGTAAAAATGTATATGTGATCGAAAGAGGCTTGAAGATGGGAGAGGACCTGTTGGTGGTTAGAAGGGTTGGGCAATTCGCGACCGTGACTGGGGTCTTGTTTGGCGGCAGGACTTCTTTGGTGTTAGGGCTGTTGTTAAGGAAGGGCGTAGTTCAACGAATGGAGAAAAATAACACAACAATCCCTCCCAAATCCAGCTTGCCTTGCCCTCTCTCCCCCAGGCCGGGGACGCTAGGGCTGTTGCTGGGAGAAATCAGGTTTTTCCAAGCCCTAGCAGGGCCGCGTTTATATTCCCAACCGACGCACTTCTTTTTCCCTCTTTACCCTCAGAGAATAGTCTGCATCTTGCTTAATTTGATTATTCTACTTAAAACACCATGAAGTACATTGCCGCTTACTTGCTTGTCGCCCAGTCTGGTGCTGAACCCACCGCCGACTCCATTACCTCTGTTTTGTCGTCTGTCGGTGCTGAGGTCGACGCCAGCCGTATCGAGGCTCTCCTTAAAGATGTCTCTGGAAAGAGCATCGAGGAGATCATTGCTGAGGGCACTGAAAAACTTGCTTCTGTTCCTACTGGAGGTGCTGCTGCTCCTGCTGCTGCCGGTGCTGGAGGTGCTGCTGCCGCTGATGCCCCTGCTGAGGAGGCCAAGGAGGAAGAGAAGGAGGAGTCTGACGACGACATGGGCTTTGGTCTTTTCGACTAAGTTACGAAACTCGTATGATATATGTTCTCCTTAAAGAAGTAAATAGACATTATGTATGTAGTATAGAGATAAAGCATCTGCTTATTTGCCTTTTGTTTGCTGTTTAAATATTTCGAGAAATGTGCTTAGTAGTGGTACTCGCGCAGTCTGTACTGCAACCGGCAAGCATATTATGACTGTGCTAGCTCACTCAAAAACTTTTTTAGTGGCATATTCAACTATACTGTTATAATCTTTTGCTTTTTTTTTTTTTTTTTTTTTTTTTTTTTTTTTTTTTTTTTTTTTTTTTTTTTTTTTTTTTTTTTTTTTTTTTTTTTTTTTTTTTTTTTTTTTTTTTTTTTTTTTTTTTTTTTTTTTTTTTTTTTT
>JAJMFE010000001.1:75695-107080 GCA_030574555.1 Tortispora phaffii | reverse complement strand
TGTGAACTTTAATTTAATACTCTCTTTAACTCCCGTATTTGAAAGCTAACTAACTGACAATCAAGTGTTGTCTTCTATTTATGCATAAATATCAGTTTTGATCCGTTTCTCTTCATTTCTCTTTTTATTGTTTTCTTTTATTTTATTTTTTTTCTTATTCATCTACTGTATTTCTAGTCATTAGGTTACTTATTCGCCATGTTTAGTACGTTAATGTCTCAAATCAAAGATGGAAAACCAAATGCTAAAGCAGCATCAACCTCAAATCCTGATCCTTCCACCAAACCTACCTCTATCACCACAAAATCTATATCTAATTCTTCTTTTAGAAAGCAACCTCCTCCTTCCTCTGTAAATCTTCCTGACAGTGAAAGACGTCGACAACAAGAAGCTGTTCGTCGTTTGAAAATGGCTAGGAAACAGGAACAATCTAATTTGGCCAAAGCCCAAGCTGAGAAAAAACGTCAGGCTCGTAATGGCATTACTAAAGCTAAACAAGCTTCTAAACCAAAAGTGCCTATCGGTTTTGCTGGTCCTAATCCCATTGAACAACAATCGCATGATCCTCAAGCCTCAGCTCCCGCTCCTGCTGCTGGAGGGCCTGTTAAACGACTTAAATTTTCAGAATTACTTAAAGCTGCTCGAGAAAAACAAGGTGCTAATATCGCTGTGTCTTTAAGAACAGCTACCCCTGAAGAGATCAAGCAGAAAAAACTATCTGCCCGGCAGCTTCGTGCTCAAGCTACTCAAAATTCTTCCAAAGTTTCGGCTACAAACTCCTCCTCTGTTACATCTAAAAATAATCGTATCGACTTAAATTCTCGCGCTCCAACTCGCTCGGCTAATCCATCCCGATCTTCTTCGGTTCCTGTATATGTTGCGCAACCTATGGATGCTCTCAAGGCTCGGTTAAAGTCTACGACAAAACCCTCTCGTTCGAGGGACTCCCGGCCGGATTCATATTACTCAGAAGAATCTGATATGTCCGATTTTATTGATGATGACGAGGATGGTGAAGATTATGAGTCTAGTACCAACTCACAAAGCCGTGCAGGCTATGACAGAGAAGAAATATGGAAAATTCTCGGCCGGGGTAGACATAACCCTAATTATTATAGAGATATTCAAAGTGACGATGATAGCGACATGGAGGCTACTGGAACGCAAGTCCTCGAAGAAGAACAAAAAAGCGCTCGACAGGCGGCTTTAGAAGATCAAGCGGAAGAACGTTTAGAGAAAGCTCGAAGAGAAGCCAAACTAGCTCGCAAAAACAGACAATCCTGAAAGAATGCGAGAACTACCAGTAGTTTCCTGAGTCATACCTATTAATAAAAAGAGCAATTCTAGATTCTGCATTTTGAATTCTGAATTTTTCCTTCCTTTTGCTATTTTCTTATTGTATATATCTTTTGATCTATATATTAGTCAAGGTCTATATTGGATTACTTCTGCATCTATCATCTAGAACTATGTTTTCCATCTTCAGTAATACTCATCATATACCCTTATGCGAAAGGTTTATATACATTGAAAAGTCGATATATATAATCTTTCGATGATCCCGCTCTGTATACTCACTTTCAGCTTTGCTGGAGCTTACTTTGTCATCCACAACATCCACAAGCTTATGTTCGAGCCAATTCGATATAAGCTTTTTTTCATTTTTTTTGTTTTTTCAGGGGCATCATCATCGTGTATGCGATGAAAAATGAAAATGAAACTTAAATGGGCGAATCCCAAATACGTTAACCGCAGCACATCCCATAAAAACTACATGCTGGCCAATCACGACCGCGTATCAGTTGGTCACGTGATGTAGCATCATTATTAAACTGTCTACATTGGACTCGTACATCTTTTTCTTTTTTCTTTTTTTTTTTTTATTAGTCAGCCAGTCGGGTTTATAGAAAAAAATTATAAATATATTCCCGATTTTTATCGCTTTTCTTTGACATTCTTGCTTCTTCTTATTTGGTACTGTCTTTTACTATTCGTTAAGTATGACTGCTGACACTGGCTCAAACTATGGTTTCGGAACTCGTGCAGTTCACACAGGCTCCGAATTCGATCCTCGTACTGGCGCTGTGATCCCTTCGATTTCTTTGTCTACTACTTTTGCGCAAACTTCACCTGCCAATCCCATAGGCTATGAATACTCTCGGTCTGCCAATCCCAATCGTGATGCGTTTGAGAAAGCGGTTGCCAGCCTGGAAGGAGGACGCTTTGGTTTAGCTTTTTCCTCTGGATCTGCTGCCACTGCCGTGGTTTTGCAGTCTCTGAAACCTGGATCCCATGTGATTTCGGTGGCTGATGTCTATGGAGGTACTCATCGGTACTTCACTCAAGTCGCGCATGCTCATGATATCAAAGTCACCCTTGTAAAGGATATTACAACCGATTTCAAGTCTGCTCTGCAGCCCGAAACTAAGTTGGTTTGGATTGAGACTCCTTCCAACCCTACATTGTCTGTGACAGATATTTCTGCTGTCGCAAAACTTGCCCATGAAGCTGGTCTCAGGGTTGTTGTCGACAATACTTTTGCTTCCAGTTACCTACAAACTCCTTTGAAACACGGTGCCGATATCGTTGTGCATTCTGTCACCAAGTATTTGAATGGCCACTCAGATGTGGTTATGGGCGTAGCTGTTACTGATGTTCCTGAAATTCATGAACGTCTGCGCTTTTTACAGAATGCCATTGGTGCCGTCCCCTCTCCTTTCGATTCCTGGCTGGCCCACCGAGGTCTCAAGACCCTGCATCTGCGAGCACGCCAAGCTTCCGTTAGTGCTCAGATTATTGCAGAATCTTTGTCCGCGTCTCCCCATGTCATTCAGGTGAACTACCCTGGTTTAAAAACTCATAAGAACCATCACGTAGTCCTTAAACAGCACCGTGATGGTCTTGGAGGAGGAATGATTTCTGTCCGCGTAGTTGGTGGAGCCAAAGGTGCTGCTGCGTTTTGCTCTGCTACTCAAATTTTTACTCTAGCGGAATCTTTGGGTGGTATTGAATCCTTGTGTGAGGTTCCAGCTGTGATGACCCACGCTGGAATTTCTCAAAGTGAGCGCGAGGCTGTTGGTGTTCATGATGATTTGATTCGTTTGTCAGTGGGTATTGAAGAAACTGACGATCTGTTGGCAGATATTAATCGTGGTTTGGAAGCTGCTGCTTCTGCTGCCAATGAAGCTTGATCCGCCCCCCGAGGCATAACGTCGCAGCAAAGAGAAAACATATTTTACTCGTGTTTCCTTTCTTGGATTACTAAAAAAAAATTGGTATTTACTTTGATTGTTATAGATAAATGGGTTATGCTTATTTTCATATCATATATTTTGTTTTTTCTTTTTTTTTTTTTTTTTTTTTTTTTTTGATGTAGTAAGCCCTTCTTGGTGTCTTGGTTAATTCTTGTATTTTTCCCAATAATTATACAATAGTAGATTGTATTATTTACTCAGAATGTTCTCATTCAACTTCAATCAGCCAAAATCACCAGTGCCTGACGGTAATATCAATGATAAATACACAGCTACTCCTATTAAACACGACCTGATAAGTTTTCTAAAACAATTACCAACTCGTATTAGCTATTATCAATCGAATCCTCAATATGGCCCTTCGTTCCCTCTTCGGGAATACTTTGATGTTAGACATGAATTAATGTCAAGAGATCATCTTAAAGAGGATGAGCAAATACTACTAAATAATGCAGAAGATGTCAAACCTGGAATATATGAGGGTGGCCTAAAAGTATGGGAATGTTCTTATGATTTGGCACAATTGGTTCTGCAGCAGGACACCTTACCACATAATATTGCAGAACTCGGAGCAGGCACGGGTTACGTTTCCTGTGCTGTATTGCAGAAAATGTTAAAGAGTGGGATTGGAGGAAAACTTGCTATTTGTGACTATAATTCCTCAGTGCTACAATTAGTTACCGTACCTAATCTATTACTATCATGGATATCAAGCCTGGACATCGATGTCCAAGAACAACTCCTACAATCCGGAGGGGAAGATGTACATTATAAAGTTCGAGAAGGGGAAATACCCGTAACTGATATCGTTACTCAGAAGTTCATTGACTCGTTGGCTGCGGCGAATATCGAAATAGTGCTATATAGTGGCCGATGGGGGGAAGGCCTAGCTGATCGATTAGGTTCATATGAGTTGATATTGGCCTCTGAAACCATATACGAACCGAACACAGTTCCTTCATTTGTTGAGACAATCGAACGATCATTGTCATTTGAAGGACGTGCGTGGATTGCAGCCAAGAAATTGTACTTTGGGGTAGGGGGTGGAGTACCTGAACTGGAAAAAGTTGTCGCCCAGAAAAACTTGCGATTAAACAACAGATGTAGCTTTGAAAAAGGAGTCTCCAGAGTAATTGTGGAACTTACCAAAAAATAAAAAGGATGGATGGAAGGCTTTTGTTATGATGATACTCGATCAAAAGAATACTGAAATGCTGCAGATTATAACTTGGCCTGAATGGCGTTCAGACTATCTTTAATTTTGTCCAAGTTAAGCCTGGACTGTGCGGAGTCATAACGATGTAAGAAGGTTTTGATAGTAGCTATCCAACTTTCGCGTTCAAAATCCATCCAGGATTGTACATTTTTGACTCCTGAAAGATCGAAATGCATACCATCTGTCGCCAACAAGTCCTGAGCCAATGCGGCACACTTGACCATGAAGTCGGTCGTTTCGTCCTGTAAACATATTCGTCGCAGACTATCAAACCCCTTGATTGAAATGGTACCTAAGACACCGTTTCCAGGAAGAATTGACGAGAGTGAGCTCAACAGCCGCATTCGTACGGTATGGTCAGATTCTCCTTCCAAGAGGGTCATCAAAGGAAGGGCTATGGGATTAGAATGGGCTAATGCGTTAACATTATTGCGCATGCTGCTTGTAATAACCATAGCAGCGCGCGAACGAATATCGGCACTATCGGCTTTATCGGCCAAATCAACCAAGGTAGCTATTACTCCAGACTTGGCAACTATCAGGCCATACTCCAACTCATGACCGTATTCTTCCAGGACTTCCAGAGCATGGAGCAATTGAGGGTCGGATTCTGGAAGAGAGGCCTCAATGATAGATATAGCGGTATGAACGGCATTAGTTTCTCCTAGTTCTCGCAGATTACCTCGAAAAATGTCAGGAACAGCTAGCTGGGTGGTATCGTAGATCGGGGTTTCGGGAACATTCAACACTTGCTGGTCTTCATTAGGTCTCTGTAACCTTGCATATCTGCCACCATTATCTAAATCAAGCCGAATCTCCATACCAGCTGGGATCGGTTCATCAGCTTCTACATGCTGCCATTCGTGAGAAGGAACGAAGGCTGAAGTCACTGAAACGCAGCTTAAAGATAACCAAAATAACCATGTGACACTAAGCATTGTGTAGTTGTTTGTAAGAGCCAAAGAACTGCACACTGACTATTGGTGACTATATCAGCAGTTGATCGTATAAATATGCTATTACTTTCTGGTTACCCGACCTGGTGAGTTAAATAATGCCTGGGCTAGGCTAGGCTGGGCTGGGCTTGGGGGCTTACTAGGGTGGTTATGGTAAGGGTCCCTCGAGAAATCTGGTTGTTATGGCAACTCAAGACTATACTTTTTTTTGGGACCCGATGATGCTTTTTCCGGGAGAGACTTATTCAATTGTATCCCAAACCACCAATCAGATTTCCCAGGTATTGTGAAGCTTGTAGTTCGCCAGTTACTCTGTTTCTAGTAGCCATTAATTTCGATTGTAGATACTACTGTGCAACAACAACAATAAAATAGGATGCTTCGAGCAGGTTCGCGTTTAGCCCGGTCAGGCAGAATAGGCCCGACACGATTTGTTCGCCATGCTCACCACGGCCCTGAGCCTGAAACCCCGGAAGAGCTTCTACTTCGGCCAGCCCATATCAAGTTTCTGGCAGCCACAGGAGTTTTGGCGGCAGTTTATTTCGTCGATAAATCGTACGCTGATAACCACGGTCAAACTCCATTACGTCGATTTGTGTCGTCCTTCACCGGTAGCCAACAGGAAAACGATATCAAAGCTGCAGAATACATGAAGTTCCAATGGAGCCGATTGTTCGAGGAAGCCAGGATGCGCCGAAGCATGCCGCGAGATGAGAAACTTTACAGTTTTGCCAGTGGAGACATCATTGGAAACAGCACAATCTCTTCGGAAGAGTTTGGGGTAGTTCTTACTGAGGCCGATATCGACCGTTCGAAGTTCCGTTACCAATAGACAGACGAAGAGCGCGAATAGTAGATCATATTGAGTAACGAATTTACATGATAGTTTAGTTAACAATTACATTACGTATCTGGTATAGATGCATGATAGTTACTTCTTCTCCTTCTCCTTCATATTTTAGTTTCTTTAATTTTACAGTGTGGGGATTGGAGCAGTTGCAGTTATTTTGAGATCGGAAATGCTTGCTACAAGACTAGTACAGCAAAGCACCTGAAACTGTCTTCTGAAACAGAAAATAAAAAAAAAAAATATCCCGGCACCTCCAGACGTATTAGTGAAAGTTATCAGTTCACAACCTTTTTGTTATAATCTGTACCATTCAGGGCAGAATGATTATTCGGCTTTCAAGATAGAATCTAGCCAGTTCTTCACAGCCTCCTCGGCAACCGAACCAGTCTCACGAACAAGTAAAGGAAATCGAGTAGTTTCAGCAAGTTCAGCAGTATGTCCTTTAGTTTTCTTTGAGATCTCAACTTTGTATATAGGGTCGTACCGTTTAGTACTAGTACGAACTATAATCTCTTCAGTCCCTTGTTTGGCTTTGCCATAAAATATAATGTTTTTAGCAATAGTGCGATTCCACAGAAGAGCTAACCCATATAATATAAAAAAGGATGCCGAACCAATTGCTGTGAACGTAATTGCTTCACGAAACCCTGCATAATAGTCGTAGTAGGCAGTGGCGGCAGCCACCAACACCGCCGTATAACCCACAGCTAAATAGACGTCTTCGTAAAAGTGCATCTCTTGGTAACCTTTCCGAAAATATCGTTTAACTTCAGCATCCGTGTATTTCTTTAAATCTGACGTTGATTGTTTAATAACCATTTTATAGGGTGTATAGAGAAGAATGTCAAATTTAACTTTCCCACCCACTGGGACCACTCACTCACTTACTGTCAAGACAGACGAGAAGGACAAGAATAAGGAGATCTTTCTGGACCTCAAGCTTTAATATAAGAATTCTCATGGATCCATTGTACTTAGATGAACAGTTGAGAACATGGGTTTTATACCCAATTTTGATAATAATGTTTTTAGTAGGATTAATAAGGCATTACATGAACATTCTACTTCGCACAGAACCAGATTTTGATCCTAAAGGCTTGCGTGAGAAACAATGGATGAATAGAGGTTCCGCATTTCTTAGAAACTCTTCTATTCTCACTGAAGCTGGCTTCAATTCAAGAGTAGAGTTTTTGGTTGAAAAATTTAGGGACGGTACGCCTCTGAAAAATCCTGAATCAAAGGATGACAAGGTCAATCCCATGGCTGATCCTTCGGGAACTGCCAATATGGTTGCTTCTCTTAAAGGTAATATTGCCAATATGCTACCCCAGACTCTCGTGATGAGTTGGGTCAGTTATTTCTTTTCCGGTTTTGTTCTCTTGCGTCTTCCGTTCCCGCTAACCCTTCGTTTTAAGTCCATGCTTCAATCTGGAATTGATACTTCTGATCTAGACACACAATGGGTTTCATCTATTTCTTGGTATTTTCTTAATCTGTTTGGTTTGAAGTCTATAAACACATTAATTTTAGGGTTTCCATCAGAAATTTATGACACAACTGCATCAAACCCGACCTCAGCCATGGCTAATATGATTGTCCCTATAGCTCCTCCTGGTGAGCATCCATATAAAGCTTTTCTAGCAGATGCCGATACAATATCTATCCAAACCCGCCGTTCGCTACTGGATGGAGTGGAATCAAGACTAATAAAAAGATTTTCTGCTGTTTAAGTTATTCTTTATCTCTTCCCCTTTCTCATTTTGTCTCTTGGGCTAATAATGTAAGGTACGCCTGACGACAGTCTACTGCTGCCTTTCGCACACTGCGCTTTTGATCGTTTAAATTCAACAAGGTCCCATCAGTCACTTGCTCCAAGTAAGGTCGAACTGCATCTCTTGGTAGAATTACTGGTACATTGAACAAACATTCCAAAGACCGCCGACGTATCAATGCACTATGTTTATTCTTGCACAGTTCTAAGAGGCTGGGGATAACCCTATCTAATGCACTTTGAAAGGTACCCGGAGCATAATTTAAAGCAGTATTAACTGACTCAATAGCAGCTAACTGTACCTTAACTTCTTCGATATTCAAACTTTCCAGAATGAATGGAAAAATTCTTCCCATTTCCGTGACTGTTGCTTGTACGGGCATATTCTTTAAGATCATAACAAGACACGTTAGTGCTCGGGCTCTTAATTCTCCTTGGTAGTTTTCAGCTCGTGTTAGTAATATTTCAACAGTAAGCGACAGAGATCTTTGTTTATACAGCCTTAATGATCGAAAATGATTTTCTTTTACAAAAACTTCATCATCAGACACGAATTTCTCGGCTGCTTTGATGGCTTTAGTCGCCAATGTATCATTTTCGATTGCATCTAATACTCTTTCAAATAGTTTAAACCCTTCACAGTCCATCTTCATGACGAGACCTTTCCCTAACCAAGACATATTCATAATATTTTCAGGGAGAAACCTAACCCCATATATTTCAGAATTGACAGATCCAGGATATTTGTTGGTGAAAATTCCAAGTAATCGGCCAGTTGCCTCACGTCCTTCTTGTGTGAGTAGCTTTAAATCCATCAATTTGTCCACAAACGCGTTAATATCAAAACATAAATCAATGGACGGGTTCAAGGCACAAATCCCATACATGAAAGTAATCAGAGCTGGCTCTTGAGGAATGTTGTCACCAACCAAAATTATGGACTCTGGAATCAAATCTTTCTCTTTAATCAAGGACGATGGTGATTTCGTGATAAACAGATTTTTTAATGCCTCGTAGTATTCTTTCTGACTTTCCTCGTCCATTTTTTGAACTACGATCTCAAAGATGCAGCCAATGATAGATGCAGCCTTGACATTGTTCAAGCCAGGAAAGGTCCCTGTTACCCAACTCATGACCAGGCGCGTCATTAATGAGGGCAATAGTGTTCGAGAATAAGATATAAAGTCAGTATCATCCACTTTATTTTGTTCTTTCAATGTGACTAAGATCGTACCGAGAAGAGTCAAGATAATTTCACTTTCCTCCATAGTTTTTCTTGACTCAGTATCAACAATCAATAATAGACGGCGAACCAATACATCAAAAATCTCACGATTAACAGATATCTTAGAAAGAATTAGTAAAGGATAGCTATATGCTAAAGGTTTTGGTTTGCTATCGGTGTTGATGGGAGTAGATAAAATAGAATACTCAGCTAATAATGCTGGAAATGCAGTCTCGATTATGCAAACACTATACATAGCAGATATTTTCTGCAAGGCCTCAATAATTACTGATTTAAGGTCTTCATTGTCGTCATGTAGCACAATATCGACTAAATGGTTAACAGCCAGCGTCAAATGGTTCTGATCCATCAACCCGCTTTGAGCAAGTAATACAATGCCTTCAACACCGAGCATTCTAGTAAGCATATCAGATGTTTGTAACAATCCTCTTATGTATAAATCATAGAGCTGCTCAGTGAAATTGGACAGAGGATTCGGGGCAGGAGAGAATAAGCCAGATTCCAGTCTAGTCCCATAGCATTTCCCACTAGTAGATACCAATTGCGAGATAACCGATGTTAGCATTCGCATTCTCGGGTATGGTACACCTACTTCAATAACCTTCAGGGTATCTCGTACCGAAGAAATTGTCAGCTTCTCAAAAGCAACGGCACTAACTTCGCTTAAAGCGGCGATAAGCATCCCATATGGAGCAATATCGGAAGCATTTTCATCTGAGATTTTGGCTGAAAAATCTTTCAAAACCAATTCAATGTACTGATTGCAACTAGAGTTTTCATCTGTAGTAGAACTTGACTCGAGGGTGATTAAAAGAGTCTGTAAGACAGATAGGCATTGCTTCCGAACAAGTTCATCTGGAGCATGGTAAACTTCGAATTTAAGAGCATTCCAAATGTCCCGATAGCGATTAACAATTTCTTTGTTATCATACTGACGAATGGCTAATTCTAAAAGAGATAAAGAGTCTTCTTTAACTGAGACTGAAGTTGCATTCACTTTTTCCAGAAGAGCGGGTATTAACTCATTAGCGAAGAAAGAAGATGATGTCAATGCTTCATTCAAACTATTTTTCAGATCTTCACTGGTAAGTTGAATCTTTTCTGTGGCAGATTGGCGAAACGAGATAGGAAAATAGCAATAGGTAACATCGAAAAGCTTTTGCGCATGCTTAGAGATATCCCAATTGAGCGATAAAATTTTTGTAATTTCAAAGCAAATCAATAGATTTCGAGGATCTCGTTCACCGGTGGCTAGGCCGATGTAAAGATCAATAACATTTTCTGGGCAGGAGGCAAGGTAAGGAGCCTGGTAAGTAAGAAGAGCGCGCAGTAGCTTAAAGAGCTGAAGTCGAACTCTTTGTGAATAGGATCTTATATCAATTTCATAAAGAAACTTAGTTGTTGCTAGAATATCATCAGGGGCCATTTTCATTGCAGCCAACGCCTGAAGGCCTGCAGCGGCTGGTTCTAAACTAGTCGTATCGGCTGAACGGTCTAACATGAACTGCACCAAGACAGACACCTTCTGAGTGTTTAGTACATCTTTATCGACAAAACTTAAAATGTTAGCCAGACAAAGAACAGCTTTACTACGTACTGCATCGTCATCATCAACAATGTACTCTCCAAGCTGCTTTACTGGATCGAGAATTGAAAGTTCTCCAGAACTTATTTGCTCGGCCAAGAACTTGAAAGAATCGAGTTCTAGCGTGTCTGCAGCCATTAAATCAAAAACATCCATTTCTAGATTATGGCAATAAAGAGTTGTAAGAAACCACGTAAAAAAGTAGAAGTAGATGAGCTACACTGGTGGAGGGAATCTGATATTTATTATATCTGAGTCTTAAAGTTTAAAGATCCAAATTTCTTGAATTGATGTTGTATCCTTATTAGTGTTGTTCATCATATTTTTCATTGTTGGTATTTCTATTTTTCAAAGTTCCTAAAAAAATTCACACTTTTTTTTTGAAATTCTTACTAGAGCAATGTCTGTTCCTTGCAGTATGTATATAACGAAGAAATATCTGGCCTTGTATCATTCACTGACTCAGAAACAATTCTGGCAAGCTCAATAGCCAAACCTTTTGTAGAAGAAATTACTGAAGCTGCTAAATCTCTTCCACGGGTTCCTAAACTTGTAGGATTTTTGGCAAATTCAGATCCGGCTGCGCGCATGTATGCTGATTGGACAGCTAAAACGTGCAAAGATACCGGATTCGACTATGAGCTTCGAGAAGTTAATCGAGAAAAACTGGAAGATGAACTAGTCAAGGCAAACACTGATCCGTCTGTCGACGGTATAATGATTTATTTTCCTGTTTTTGGAAATCGCCAGGATCAATATTTGCAGCAAGTCTTATCGGCAGAAAAAGACGTTGAAGGCTTAAGCCACATCTATATCCAGAACCTATACCATAATGTTCGATTTCTAGACGAAGCTCAAACCAAGAAATCAATTCTTCCATGTACACCTCTGGCTATAGTGAAAGTTCTGGAATACCTTAAAGTTTATAACACTTTGATTCCATATGGAAACCGCCTCTACGGCAAAACTATCACCGTTGTTAATCGCAGCGAAATTGTTGGTCGCCCGCTTGCTGCATTATTGGCTAACGATGGTGCAGTTGTATATTCGTTTGATATAAGTGATGTACAAAAGTTTACTCGAGGTGAAGGATTAAAGGAGAGGCACCACGAAGTTACCGATGTTGATATCACCCTGCAAGATGCGGTAGCCAAAAGCGATGTAGTAATCACTGGAGTTCCTAGTGAGACTTATAAATTTCCAACTGACTATCTGAAAGACGGTGCTATTTGTGTCAATTTCTCAAGTCATAAAAACTTTGATGTAGCTGTCAAAGAACGCGCCTCGCTTTATGTGCCTTCTATAGGAAAAGTTACTATAGCTATGTTACTGAGAAACTTGCTCCGATTGATAGAAAATCAAAAGAGAGATTAATCAGCTATTTTTTCCCCAGCCTTTTTCTTTTTTATTTTCAAAATTACATTATACATCACAGTAACCTTGTCAACAAAATCATAGTCTTCGTTACGAAAAATTTAATCGAATATTCAAAAGTAAATAGGTAATACATCAGATCCCACTAGAAATTGTTATAGTTCTTCGATTCCGTTGAAATCCTCTTCGTTATTATCTCTTTGCCTCTTTTTATCATCATTCTCGCCGTCATCTTCATCTTCTCCGTCAAGCTTTCTCTTGAGACCCTTCATCTTGCGAGTTTGCAATTTAGATAGATCCTGGTCGCCCATATGAATACGTCCGATACGATCACCCATAACATCAGTACTCACATTCTTCCTTGTCTTAATTTGTAGCTCTTTAGGAATACGGAGAGCTTCTTTTAACATCTGAGGGTCTGCATCTTGTATGCGCCCTATACGGAAATCAAGGCGAGGACCACATTCAGTCAGTTGTGCCAAGGGCACTTTCTTCCCGGTTTTCTTGGTAGAAAGAAGATATACCCGCATATGAATTGTTGGTAGTGGTTCACCTTCCTTCACTTCGTCTATGAAAAAAGTAACAGCATGTTGCAAGCTAGATAGATCCAATTCTGGAGTATAATCTGTTCTAAAAAAGTCCATCAACATACTTTTAGCCAGTTTCAGGTGAGAATTAGTCTCAAATCCTAAGCCTGAAAAAGAAATAATGGGTTTCATGCCAACTTGAAAGGTTCGAGTTCTGAAATCCTTGATGAACTTGGCGGTAGACTGATCAATCAGAATCTCTAACTGATCTAGAACCTTATAGCCGAAAGTGCGAGTAAGACATAGCGCATTAGGCCTCTTTTTAGAGTTATAGGCTAGTGCAAGCAAAGATGTATCATTCTTTTCAGCAAAAAATTCAAGAGAGGTAGGATCCTCGAATGGGTGGATGTTATTCTTCTTAGAAAATTTCTTCACATGAGGTTGGCGCAAAGCCATCAGGTCGTTCATGACATCATCTAAAAACTTGTTGCAGTTGTTTCCTGGCACAAATAAAACAGTTTTGGTATTTTCACGTACTTTGGGTGCTCTTTCATCAAGAGCTCGCTTGGATCGAGCCGTTTTCGGTTTCACAGTTCGTAGCATCAGTGGAGTGGTAGATGAAAAAAATAGATGTGTGAACGAATCAGAGTGGTCGGTAGATCTTGCTCGGCTTGATTTTGGGAGGCCCCGAGCATGGGTGACCAGAATTCAGAGATTGAGTTACAGCAAAAAAAAAAATAATTAGTGATGTTTCATTAAATAAAATTATAAGTGATATGAGATTAGTATATACGGTGAGTATTAAAACTCATCACGCTGATAACTAAGGAATACTTTTTGATAGATAATGAAGCATATCTTGCAAGCTTAAGCATCTCCTCTGATGGAGCTGTATAGTCCAGTTGACACATATGGCGGTCGTCGCCATTTCCAAACGAGTGATCAAGTTACTGAATATCGGCATAAGTCCTGCTTCCGCTGAACTTGAATTATTTGTAAGTAATCCCCTCCAGGCATCTCTTTGTACAGGCATAAGATGCTTATTTCCTGTGTGTATGACCTCTACCAAAGTCTCCAATCGTAGAACAATCTTCCTAAATCGCCACATAGTTTCAAAGTTAAAACCGGCAGAAAATCTTCTTTCAAATTCAGGCTTAAATCCCATTCTATTAATTCGACCCTCTAGATTGTCTGGAAACACGAGATACAAGAATTCTGGATTCTCCAACCCTTTCAACTTAAACCGGCCAAGACCTTTAGAACTCCATCCGATACTAGCTAGTACAGACATATCTCGTTTTACTGCATGTAATCCAAGATTTTCAATATCATTAAGGCTTGTTCGTTTCATTAGCTCTTCAATTCGCCGGAATTCTGCGATGGCTTCTGAACTTACAACTATCTCTCCTCCACTAGCGACAGAACTAATGCGCGACGCTCTATTAACCATAGGCCCAAAATAATCCATTCTTTTCGTGATAGGATCTCGCTCGCATACAGGGGCACCCCAATGAATACCCATTCTCACTGAAAGTCCACGATAGATGATCTTATTCTTATCATCATATATTTCAAGACCTTCTGGGCTACTGAGAATTTCGAACGGCCAGTCTTCCAGTAACAGTTGATTTTGGACTGAGAAACACCAAATAAATGCTGCTGTGACAGTTTGAAAGCAAACCATAAACGCATCACCCTCAGTTTTCACTTCATATCCCCCAATATTGCGGAGTTGGCGCCGCATAAGTGTATTGTGTGTTTTGATAGCAGATCGCATAGCGATAGGGTGCATTTCCCAAAGAATAGTAGAGTTCCTGATATCTGTAAAGACCATCGCAAGCTCTCCTGTAGGGGGGTCAATTTCATATCCTAGTCTTGCTAAATTGGAATCTGCAGGTAGCGCATTCTTATCGCGTTTCTTTTTGAGAGCATGTCCTTCTTCGCTGCTTATTCCCGGCGTAGACTCTACAACGCTGGTAGCCAATGGTTTTCGGATATCTGCCAAATCAATTACCATAACCATAAGTTTCTTAGATGCGCCATATGCAACGGCAAAATCTCTTAACTTCTGAGCCGCAATCAAAGGGGTTTCTGCTGCTTTAGCCAGGTCCATGGCAGTTTCATAGCTAATATAATTCCACAATTCAGGACTTCCGATAATAATAATTTCATCCGCATCAGATAAAGATAGTTCGTAAATACTCGGTGCAAATCGTGGCGGTGGTAACAAGTGATAATATCCAATAGCTCGTGACGTCTCTATTGCACCATTGAAACGCCCATCTAAATCAACATAACCATTGATCGCTTTTATTGACTCAAGCTCATCCATTGGATGATGTCTTTTGTTCAAAATGGTATAATTTCCATCATTCCTGCCTAGAAGAACAGTATTAATACCAGAATTGGCAAGGTAGAACTGCTTACCACATACATATATGACGGTCGCCATACAACCATCAGAAGTATCTTCATAACAGAATCGTGATTTCACCCCTGCTGATCTCTTGAAAAGAAGTGATTGGGTTATAGTTGAGTCCGTTTCAGTAAAAAGAGCCAACGTTCCAAATTCACGTCCAAGGATAAGTACTGTTCGTCTTAAGGCTTCAGTAATGGGCTCCTCGTGCATAGCACTATACGCGAGTTCTTCGGCAAACACTACTGAGAAGTTCTCCTGAATATATCTGGCGAGTTTACTTCCGTTGTTTGATCTTTCTGCTCCTTGAAACATGCCAAATACGACCTCTGCTTCGTTGCCTCGAAATCTTTCGAGAACGATATCCCTCATAGACAAGTGAGGATGATCTCCTAAAGAATCAGCAATACCATATTTCATAGTATGTAAAATAGAGCCAGTGGTACGGATACGACAATCTTCATACTCATCAGGAATTGATTGTGCAGTTAACGTCACATCCATAAGACCAAGAACACGTAAGTCCGTTAGAGTAGCAAAATCACTGAGATTTTTAGTACCAGCTCCAGGTATAGGATGATGTTGCTCCTTAATTTCAAGTCTCCTATTTCCAGATAGATTAAGATACCTTAAATTTGGATTGAAATTCCAGTTCCAGTCATATGGCCAATTCGCAATATTATATTTCAGAAGATTATTTCCGACGTCAAGGTTAGTCAGCCCATCCAGCTTTCCCAGTTCTGCTGGCAAAGTATGAAGCCGATTATTATTCAAGTATAAAGAAGTCAGATTGGTAAGAGTTTCGAACTCATCACCCGGTATTGCACTAATTCCAATACCTGAAATATAAAGCTCTTCCAAAAATCGAAGTCTCTTTATAAATCCATATGGGATTTCGATAAGATCATTGTATGACAAGTTAAGCAAAACAAGATTAGTTAAACTCACAATGCTTTCAAAACACTCATCATTTAGTCTGTTGTCTGCTAAAATAAGAGTTTTCAGGCTACCAGCTAATGAACTTAGCTTTTCACCCTGTTCAGAGTAGCTCAGAAAACTTGCTGAATCATTATTTGTAGAGTTAACGCTCGCTACTCTAGTACAGTCTTCAATCTCATCTGAATCTATAGGCGTTAGTTTGTCTTGAGTTTCCGATTCTATCACTTTGTCTTCTGCATCTGCAGAAGAAATAGAGCCTTTGTTGGTATCTTCCGATTTCTTGGCAAAAATTTTCGAGGAACCACGCCCCGGGTGAGGAGGGAAAGTCTCAAGCAAATTAGAAGAAGCATTAATATGCCATAACCTTACACAACTCCAAATTTCAGGTGGAAATTCTTTCAGATTGTTAGAATGAATGTCTAAATACTCCAGATTAAGAAGTAAACCAATATTTTTTGGTAGATTTTGAAGTCTGTTGTTAGCCACACTTAAATACTCTAATTTAGAAAGTTTTAGCATGCATTCTGGAAGATCAACTAGTTCATTATGATCCAAGATAATCTTCTTCAGATTTGGCACAGAATCAAAAGTATTCTCCGGGATCTCTGACAGCATGCCCTTACTTATCGTGATTTCTTCCAGAAACGGATGAATGCCTTTAAGATTGAACGTAGTTATAGGATTTTGATCCAAAGTTAGCTGCTTCAAAGATTCTAATTTTGCATTAAATTCAGAAATATTGTTGTGGTTGAGGAGTAAAACTTCCAAAGCCGGGAGAAATTCAGCAAAATCTGCTGATGTCAAATTATTATATCTTAAATCAAGAATTCTCAAACTTGTCATCTGAGATAAAGTAACAGAAATCATTCTAGTGAGTCGATTATGTCCTAGGTTGAATGTTCTTAACTTCGTCAGATTACCTATAGTCTCAGGTACAACAGTTATCTCATTAAACGACAAGTCTAAATCGACAAGAGAAGGAATGTCACATATGACAGAAGGAAAAAAAGTAAAAGAGCAACAAGAGAGGTTCAGAGTCGTTAGCTTGGTGAGCCTAGACAAACTTTCTGGGAGAATATTCAAAGGATTATTCAGAAGAATAAGAGTATCAAGATCCGGTACCATTTCAAACCTTTCATTCTCGATATTGGTAAGAAGGTTTCCTCCTAGATCTAAATATAAAAGTTGAGAAATATGTAAGGTATTGCGAGGGAACACCGTCATTCTACAGTCCCGCATGATTAGACGACGCAGATTTATACAATTTTGAACAAAATCTAGCGGAATGAAAATTGATAGATTCTGGGAAATATCCAGGGACTTTATTTCGGAGCCATGAGCAAAGAGTATGACAGGTAGAGTTTGCAAGTCCAAACCTTTAACGGACACATGTGCAAATCCGTTAGTGGGTTCAAATTCACGGTGAAAAGTTCTTACCGACTCACCAAAAGCAAAAACAACAAACTGACATAGATAGTTTATATCATTCCTGCCCAATTCTCCAAAATCATCGTTATCTTGAAATCCCCAGTTGTACAATATTTTTCTAAGTGTCAGTAAAGGTTGGTCTTCAGAACGCATGACCTTAGTGCGGCCAAGTACTCGAAGGCCAAGCAAATAGTTGGATAAGTTGGGCAAAAAAAGCTTTTTCCCTACAATCTGAAGGAGATCAGCGGTAGATATGGTCATAGGACACGAGATGGTTGAAAAAGTATTATCTGGGCGGAAGACACGAATACGACGAGCATCGTCGCAGTCAGAAAATGAACCTGAGCGTGTAGTTTCATCAGATTGTGAAACAGCTGATGGAGTCAGCGATTTTCTTTGCACACCCCAAGATTCTGGGGCTTCCCAACCACTGGGTATAAAAACTGTAGCAGAACCATTCCCGCTTGAAGCAGCAGCATCCACAATACCAGTCATATGCTCCAGATCAGTATCCAAACTAAACAACCCCTGACCCATAGCCATTGGAGCCTTTCCATGATAATTCGGTGGCTTCTGTGGACTGCTTAAGATAATATTGCCGGGTAGCTGATTAGGAGGTGCCGGAGAAGGCTCATGATGTCTGAAATGATGACGAATAGATGCGTAGGGTATTGGACCAAATAGGGGGATATTGGCGACAGGAGGATTGAATGTAGGAATTGTGGGTAAGATTGGGGATTTCGTAGAAATAGAAGAACTTGATATGTGAGAATTCCGTAGCTCATTAGGAAAAGAATTTTGAGGAGTTAGAGATACAGAGTGATTAAGATCCTGGCTGCTAGTAGTGGTCGAAGAAGTATTCTTCCGTGGAAGCAGTTTACCAAAAAACGATTTCTTAGACTTTGATGGATGTGGGAATGAGTGATGTCCGTCAGTGTCTGAATTGAAGTCCCGATTGCTCTGATCTGTAACATTAGAGGCAGTCCGGTGAATGAATGAGTTTGGTGATCCTTGCAAATTAGATGATTGGTAAATGAATGGAGAAATTTCTTCTACATTTCCTGTGTATGAAAAGGAAGAATCCCCATGAAAAAATGAATTTGAGGCATGAGATTCACTCAAGCCCTGTTCGGTTGCCTGAGACCCTGAATCATTCTGAACGTGAAGGGGATCATTCTCTGATATCGCAGAATCTCGACGATCTGGTTCAAAAAATGAATAATTGTCCATTGAAGAACTTTAGAGAAAGTTTTGTTTCTCCAGGTATCTTATTTTAAATTCTGGATAGTAAATTTACTAAATTTTTTTTTGTTGAGGCCAATGTTTTAGAAATAGGATCAAATATATGATGTCCCAAAAATAAGAATTAGTGAGACAAAAATAAGTTTCAGGGACACCGCACGAAGGGAGGAAGAGAAGTATCAACCCGTAATCGCCCTAAGCCCGAATATAACTAACATATGATAGTTTGAATTTACTAATAAGTTCGGTTATATATTATATGTGGGTGTGGATGTTAAAATTTCTATAATCTGAACTATATTTATTCATGTGAATGAGGGCAACTCTCAGAATGTTGAGTTAAGTTGTAAACATTTAGCTTTTTTCTTAAAGTTGACTAAGTTGAGATGCAATTAATATATCGTCTTCGTCTAAAAGTATAACAAAGTCGAGCAGCTATCATGCTTGACTTTATAGGTAGAGTTTCAAGAGAATCAACTTACGCACAAGTGTGAGGAAATTAAGTGAAAAAATTTATCAAATATTACCAAAGTCAACAAAAATCTGTCGATCAGTCTGCCAATTAATCAAGCAATATCTCACATGCACTGACTGCTATGTTCGATGCCAATTTCTACTTTGTCTAAAGCCGGATTGACCGTTAAACTATCCAATCAAATCAGTCTTTTCAGTCTCAATTTCACATTATACTTTTTAACAATCTAGTCACGTGAACCTTCATTCTTGTACCCTACTTAACTTCCCCAATCACCCTCAGTGCCAATTACTTGTTACTTTTACTGACTGGTTACTGGTGAATCTTAATCAGTCATTCTCTCTTCCGTGTTCTTTGGTCATCGACAGAATCTTCAGACAAGCAACATCAATGTCGCCAGAGGAAAAATTAGAACTGATCACTCAGAATCTTCAAGAGGTTCTTAATGTGAAAATTATTGAGGAAATATTAAAAGAGCGAGATTTGAAGCTCTATTGGGGAACTGCACCCACTGGAAAGCCGCATTGTGGCTATTTAATTCCACTATGTAAAATCTTACAGTTTCTTCAAGCCGGCTGTGAAGTCACCATTCTTTTGGCCGATCTCCATGCCTTTTTAGATAACATGAAGGCACCACTGGAATTGGTTGAGTATCGTGCGGAATACTATGAACGTTTAGTTAGGACTGTGCTTTCAACCTTGGGCTGTCCTATAGATCGCTTAAACTTCGTACGAGGTTCGTCTTATCAGACCACAGAAAAGTATACCATGGATATCTTCCGTATGTGTAATGTATGCAGTCAAAACGATGCTCGTCGGGCTGGTGCCGATGTCGTAAAGCAAGTGGAATCCCCTTTGGTATCTGGGTTAATATACCCCCTGATGCAAGCTTTAGACGAACATTACTTAGATGTTGATGCACAGTTCGGTGGTGTAGACCAAAGGAAAATTTTTGTATTAGCGGAAGAATTTCTGCCAAAAATTGGCTATACTAAAAGAGCCCATCTGATGAATCCACTTGCTCCAGGCCTTAGTCCTGGAGGGAAAATGTCTTCCTCTGACCCCAATTCAAAGATTGATTTCACTGATAGCGAGAAGATTGTCAAAAAGAAGATTAATTCTGCTTTTTGCGCTCCTGGAGTCATAGAAGGAAATGGCTTGATTGCCCTTTGTGAGTATGTTTTTTTCCCCGTGGCAAAACTACGAAATCCGAATCCCGAGTTTGTCATCAATCGCCCAGAACAGTACGGTGGTGTAATTTCCTATAAATCTATAGAGGAGTTGAAAAACGACTTTTTGTCTGAAAACCTATCTCCTCAAGATCTTAAACTCGGTGTATTCGAAGCTCTAAACTCCATTCTGACCCCAATTCGGGAAGCTCTAGAAAGCGACGATTCTTTCAAGTCTCTTACCGAATCTGCTTACCCACCACCCCCAGTGAAAGAAAAGAAACAGAAGAAAAGTAAGAAGGTTCCAAAACCCGCCAGTACCGATGACAAAATGGAAAATCTGACTCAAGAACTTGCCGATACCACAGTATAGTTTACATAGCATGTAAAACTTAATTTTCTATTCTATGCTTGTCCTTATTTCTAACGCGCTCATAGTATTCTTAAAGAAATTATTAGAGATCCAAGTTATATCAATTCTTTTTACAAAGTATCCCATCCTCCGGTATCGATTACCAATTCCAGTTTTCGGGCGATCTGGCTAGGTATTTGCTGTTTTAGCCACGCGTCTCGTACAACTAGGTTATATCGCGCTGGTGCAAGTGTATGTGGTCGGCCCCATTTCATAGACTGGTCAGTTTCCCCGTGAATATCATAATAAGGAGCAACAAAGAAAGACCCTTGCCCCATTCTCATAAATAGTAAAGAACACCTTTTTACCACCAAGTAGATTCCCACATCCCTGTTGCACTTTCGAATATGTTGATGACATTCACCCTCACCGGCTGAGTTCAAGCAACAAAAACTGTTAAAGCACACTATAGCACCGCAGAACAAACACACACAGGGGTCTTCTGGAAGTTTCTCGCATTTATGACATGTTTTGGTTAGTATCTCTTTAATTAAAACATGAAGTTGCTTGGGTAATGGCAACATATCATAAGCCCCTGGATAAAACATGCTGGCAACTGGCATTGTCATAGGCATTTTCACTAGGCTTATAAAAACAATATTATCTTCCTCATACCCACGGGCCCAATGATTGATCCTCCTAGCCATAGCTCCAAATGCAGTCATCGAATCTGGAGAATTTAAAGATTCTGATAACTGGACAATGATAGAATCTAGATAAGGTAAATTCAATATCTGAGTTAGCTTTTTTAGTTCACAGCATTGAGAAGATTCTGAGAATTTAGAATCATCAATCCCTTGAGAGGCGATCAGAATTGCGGCCTTTCTGAGAAATGCAACGGAATATAAACATATAAGGGCATAAGTAACTTCAATGGATGTCTTCAACTTGTCAGCGAAATCTTCAGGTATCATAAATCTTTTGCATACATGATCGATAAAGTTCTTCAGATGTTCACCGACTGAGTCTTTTAGTCGATACCGACTCGGAACATTAATCTCTTTGAAATTAATATCTGACTGTCCAAGATACATCACAGATCTCACCAACTCATTGACGTAACATAAAAAGAGAATCATATGAATATCAAGACCTAGGGCATCACTCAAAAATAGCATAGAATGACATAGTACAGCAAAAGAATCATACCTTACTATGGAGGGCACCCGACCCAGTGGCGTATTGGGTGATAAAATGATTAGTCCGACATGTGCAATAGGTGATTCAGGACAAAGATGTGACAAAGTTCGCAAGAATGGCTCGAATACAAAATTTATATTGAAACCTGCCGGTTGTGTTTCAGTTATGCTGCCATGTGCCCTACGAATCTCAAGGTCTAGCTGTAATTGAGTTGTTTTTCGCAGGATTCGAAGCAGTGCAAGAGATTGATTTGAGATTTGTTGCAAAAGAGAGTTTCTCGATTTGTCTTTTATAGGAGCTTGATCGCGCAATGAAACCTCGATCATGTGCGCGGTATCTCTAAATAGGGCAACCCAGCATTCTGCAGGACCTTCTTGGCCTAGATATTTTCGAGCTATTGAATTTGGTACGGCTGGTGGCCCTTGATATAGCGAGTCATCCTGTAAAAGAGCAAGTTTGGATAGTACTGACATGATATCTGTCATATCAACTCTCGTTTGAGTTGCCTCATTAAATCTAGTTCCAACAATTGGAGCCCAAGGACCACATAATGCAATATGTTCCGGTGAATCACCCATTTTCGATTTAACATGTTCGATAATATTCAAAAATAGTTGAGTGGTTGTAGATGAAGCTCTTGGAGTTACAAGAGATCTTAATACTGTCTGAACAGGACCGGTGGACATTTCAATCCAAGTATGAAAAGATGAGACTGAAGACGAACATAAGGATTCTATTGGTGTAGTAATCTTATCCCAAAGAATAGGGAAAAACCAATTATTTATAGAATGACATAGAGGGCAAAGAAACTCGTCATTCTTTATATTGTCCGGGTAGTTGCGAGATATCTGTTGAATTCTCTGTCGAGATGTCTTGATGTATCTTTCATAACAATCCAAGTGCATAATGTGGCCACAAGTAGACGCCACTTTTCGGTTCAATATTCCATTGGTTGGGAATCCTTGATCAACAATATTGCTTTCAATTTCACCATCTGGGAATTGATATTCTTCAACTTGATCTAAGTCGGATTCACGCTCGATGCATTTCTTGGCCCAAGTTTGAGTACCTAGTCCAGTTCTGAATGTACCTCCAAATATCGATCCTATCACTCCATACACAGCACTTCCGCTCAATTGGGTTCGGCAAAGAATGCAAGAATCTGAAAGAAAATTCCAACTCGTTTCTTCTCCTTCTTGGCCCTCTGCGTTTGTTTCACTCTCGGATTTTAAGGTCTCTTCTATATCAGATGCTTCATCCCATTCTTCAATATTAGACTGCGCGAAATCGTTTTGCTGTTTAGCAAGTTCAGCCATTGCCTTCATCTGTCGTTCTTTAGCCTTTCTTCGTTTCAGCTCTTTCTGTTCTTCGACTGACGCTGGTTTTGCATCAGTTCTATTAGCAGTGCGATTCCTAAACTCATTCTCCGCTTTATTATATGCCTCTGGTTCATCTGCCTCTACAAGGCCAATCAATACTTTAATTTTTGACTTCCATGACTTGAATCTAGCATCAGAAAGACAGAACAAAAAATCCTCCAGAAGACTTCTTGGCTCCTGAGAATTTGCTGCAAAATAGATATTGCAGCACATAAACGCCAAAGTTGCTCTGCAAAATACTGTGTGATGTTTTTGGCCGTGGTCAGCAATAAGAGCAACATGACAAGCATGTAAAGTAGAATGTGCAAGTGTTTCAGAATGTCCTTCTGCAGAATTGCTGAATACTATCAATTCTCTAAAACAGGCATGGAAAAACTGAACTGCCTCTGGTGTTCTTATCAGTGAAGGAAGCCGATCAAAAGCTGTCGTTTCCAGTGAAGGCAAGGAGGGCTCCAAAACAACTTGAGCAGGCTCCACTCCCCTTTGCTTACCAATGACCTTTCTCAGCTGAGAATCCGCTTCTTCACATTGACTTGGAGAATAATGAATGTAGAAAGGATCTGCGTCTTTGTAGAACTCCGATTTAAGTTCGTATGTGGCTTTATCAAACAATCCCTCCATTGGTCTATAGTTAGTGACCTCGGGGAGAATATGTTCAAACTGTTGGTCACTGACTAAATTCTCCGATACCCGCTTAGTAAAATCTGTGAAATTTGAAGGACCAAAGCATAACGATTGGATAATTTCTTGTTTTATTAAAGCAGCCTTCAAGTCATCTTCAGATAAACCTAATAGCGGAAGACGATAGCTGAGAAGATATATGATAAAGTGCAGGAACTCTTCCACGATATATGTCTCTTGGTTAGCATCATAAAGTGGTGATTTTATCTTGCCATTCCAGGCACCGTTAAAAAACTCTACTAGTTGCCATCGAGAGATAAATGTTAGAAAAACTTGATGGGGGTTACAGACAGAAGCAAAAACCTGCAGCATATAAATATCCCTAGCAAAGGAAATATCTCTAAGAGTTATTTCTCGATAGTGGAGTTGTTGCGAACGGATAGAAAATCCGTTACGAACCCATAATCCAACACGAATCTGGGCTAATGCAACAATGACCCTTAATGGAAAATCGAACATCCATAACAACAGCTCTTGATTATTATAAATCATACCTGTGTCTGTGTCTAAATCTGCAGGAACCACAGTAGGCTTGTACAGTAGAAGGCTACTACGTAGCGCATTAGAGCTTTCCAGGCGAGCATTTTGAATCAGCCAAGACAGAAACGAATGAACAGGGTGTTGAAAGCTGACAGGTTCCGAATCTACTCTAAAATCTATAACTTTGTGGTTTTGACAATAACTCTCACAGCCAGACATCAGTATGAATTTGGGTGCCTTGAAAGCTTTGCAACGAGATAGGTCTGATGAAGTGTTACAGTAGAACCACATAAGTTTCGCAAATATACAATTGATGACCCTAAATCGCTCAGGTAAATTCAAATCCTGCATTCCAGTAGAAAAGAGTGAAGCAAAATTTAATAAGGGGGGCATGAGATTGAAATAAGTGACCCATTGATCTGATTCATATTCCACGTGTGCTTCTTTTTCGCGTTGAATGTAACAAATATCTTGAAACAATAATAAAAGATCTGTTGTAAGGTATACAGTATCTTGTTGTTTAAGAATGTATCCCTTATCCTCATTTCTGGTTAAAAGAAATTCTACATCGTGGAAAACCTGTCCAAAACGTCGATTTCTAATGGCAGAAATCATAGGGTTACCAGGAACTAATACAGGATTAGTCAATATAGAACTTATATGACCAGTTGTGCAAAAATTGAATAAAATGCAAACAAATCCAAAAAGACTTCCAGATCTGATTATATTCGTAGCAACAGATGGAGTCGTAAAAAGCTGAGTTGATAAAGACAAAATTGAATGGTCAGGTTCTCTATCAGCGAGTAGAAAAATTTGAAGTAAGTCCGGATACATGTAGGTGAAACGATCAGCTAAAGCTATTTTTAAGTCTCGATCCAAACTGAGGGTAGAGATGTAAAGATCAGAAAGTAGTCTTCGAAAACTATGCCAAAGCCTAACTTCAAACAAAAAAAGATGATCAATTCGAGATTTTGGAGTGTGCTGAGGCCATATTCCCAGATCAGCAGACTTCATAAGTCCGTCGGCTTGATTAAGAATTTCTGCTGTTGTTTGCCTTGGACTAATGTCATCAGAGAATGTGTTCTCTACAGGTAACTCTTGGTTGTCTTCAAGATCAATTTCGGTGGTCGTCTGCTCTGGAACAGTAGTAGCTCGTGAATTTCGGTTAGAACGTGTCACATTATCGGAAGAGTCAAAGAGATTACCATCTGGCACAAGAGGCGGAATAACACGAGCCTTCTGATGATAAACATTTCCAGGGTGCCAATTCCCTAGTAAAGCTTTACTGATTTCAAACCGTAAAAATCGATAATCATTTCCTAGGGGGGACACGGCTAGATTCTGAAGCCACTGGGTAATAGTGAAGGCCATTTCTTCCTGAAAGTTCAGGTAGCTCATCCTAACAGTAGTCGAAAGAGTAACTAAGCCAAGAATTTTCTGCGCGTTTGTAATTGCCTCGAATCGGCGAGAGGTCATAACAACATAGCGGCCAATCTTGTCTACATTCGTAGCAACTTCAACGCCAAAAGATGCTACTTTCTGAGTAGCAGAAGTGACTTGGTTGATAACATCCTGAAAAGAATGTTTTTCATCGTTCCAGAGAAGCAGAGAATATATAGCTGAATTAGGCTCGGGATATGGTCCGTAAACTTCAGGGTCCAGAACTGATATGCGTCCATTAGCTTGGACAGTCGCCAAATCGGTGGGGCGGGGGTTGGGTTGTGGGGCAGTTTCAGTGATATCCAAGACAAAATCTAAGGCTATCTGAATGACTGTGCGGATCGTATTGGCCAATTCATCAGGAATGGGAGCTGGGTCAGAGATAGCTCGGGCACTTCGACAATGAAGAGGTTTAGTCCAAGCCTCTGGATCGCCACAATCGCATACACCTCCAATCTCTTTCAAAGATGTGTTGATGGAAATGACGTGATCCTTGTGGTCGTCTGGATTAAAGCAGTAGCTACATAGGACACATGTTTCATCGACACCGCAAGTTTGGCAGCGGTAGGTAGGTTCGCCACGAATCAATTTTCGGCAACAGGGTCTGTCTGTGTGTATATTCGCCGATTCAGGTTGTATGATGTAATCATGTTCTTTAGGTGATTGATTTGGGAAAAAGTAGTCTATATACTTGTTATCACATGAAGCGTAGGTAAAGAGAAGGCGACGGAGTTTGGTGGTATGTTCTGTAGTGTAATTGTATCTTTCGTCAGCATTATACAAAAATCTTACAAGATCTTGTCTCAGTTTGTTGGCTAGTTCGATGTCAAACATTCCGAAAAAAAATAGCTGCGTTAACTGTTGTGAAAGATAGGAACTGACTGACTAATTGCCTTCTTTTATACCGAATAAGATCTTGATTAGATTTTGGGAGGAACGGAAGAGTTGCAGAAAAAGGAAAAGTGGGAAATAAATGCTGCATAAGGGTTAAATTCGGGTTTCCAAGTTGATAGGGTTTATAGAAGAAGAAAAAAAGAGACTACGTCACAATACTACGACCATTCTCGTAAAATCAATAATTCTAAGGGAGAAGTGTTTGTCTTCAGGGGCAAGGTGAATTTAGTGTAGAGGATAAAAGACTGTAAAGGTTAATTACTCTTCGTCTTGTTCGATATAGCGGAATTTGATATCCTTCCATTGCTTGCCTGCATTAATTTTATCGAACAAGTTTTGGGTATAGCTGTCAAAGGCGATTTCAAAGAAAAAGGCTGCAGCAAATACAGTAGGCACAAAAACGGCGTTGCGTTTGAATATTGTGCGGTAGATAAACGTTGATACAGGTGTGGCCTGGGTTAGAATACTATGCCTAGAAACTCTGGAAAAAGTCCATAAAAAAGACCAATTTTCGTCGCCTCCTATTTGAATATCAAACCAATGGATAATCTGTACGCAATCGCGGCCGAACAGGCTATTATACTTACCATCGTTCTGAGAGTGTCGAAAGTAGAAAGTACTTTGAGTGGTTCCAGATTCCTGTTGTTTTCATTGGCCCCTTCCTCGTTCATGGCAACCAAAGCCCATTCTCACTCTTTCCTAATACCGGGCGGAACCCACGGATTATGTATTACAAGTCAAACCCAAACAATTCTATATTAGGTAATGACATAATTCATCAAAAAGTGAAATAGTTATTCGAAAACTTTTATGCTTAAATGCTATCTTCAGACCTATAAATGTTTTCCGTTGGTATGTTCTTAATTACGTAACCCTTGAGTCTGAAACTCTAATTGATTCATCCAAGCTCATATCTATCTTTACCGTCTTTTTATATTCTGGTATATTAATCTTATTTAAGATCTTGGTCTACTATCTTATTATACCTTATGGCTCACATGCTGTTCTAGACAAGTAAGTATATGAGAGTCGCTATAAGGATAGTTGATGCTAAACAGACAGTTGCCGTAATAACTGTTCCGGCACCCTCCACAACCCGTACATTAACTACACCAGCGTATTCGCTGGGCTCATAACTGTACCAACACGATGGGTACATGTTTGTGATATTTAGCCTGGTGACTAACATTTCGTATGGTGCTCCTTCGAAACTAGTTAGTCCACCAGCCCAAGCTATCGTGCCTGGGGGATTTCTCTCTGCCCCTCCGATCCACATTCCAATCTTAATTTTCATAGGAGTATAAGGATATCCATCGGTGTCTTCAGCCTTTACATGCCTTACTATTTCGTCTCCAATCTTCCATGTAATGCTCCCTGGCTGCCATGAGATGGTGTATTTATTGTTCTCTTCGAGAGCTAGAGGCACGGCGTGTGCTCGATTACGATCCCATGTCGATGTGTTTCCTCTATGAAAGAAATTAGTTTCCACCAGATGTGGTTTTCCTCCTAACCATTCCCAATCCAGCTCGTCTCCAACATCGCTAACTAGCTCAACATATGATACAATACCTTGCCCTTTGGCTGCTGTTAATTCAATATCAACAGAACCGAACAATAAGTAAGCTGTTGATTCGATGCATGGATATTGTTCTGGTCCACTGATAGCGAACTTTATACCATTTTTGTCGTACTTTATCTCTCCTTCCCCGCATACCTTGAAGTTCGTCAGTTTGGAGGACTCAAAATTCTCCAATGTTTCTGCGGGCCATGCTGGAAGAAGTTGGGATGCGTTTTCCTGGTTGTTTTCGGTATGTAGCTCTAATGCATGACTAAACTGGGGGTTTTCCTTGTTTATTTCTGTCGTGGAATATACACCGACTATCCCACATACTATTGCGGCTATAGCAACACGACAATTAATGTTCCAAAAATTCATTTACTGTGCAGTTTGATATACTTAAATGATATTTAAATAAGTAGATGTCTAATATATCAAGTGGGTGATATGTACACTACCGCATACAAGATGTAAATCATGTATGCGTTAAAGTTTCGTATAGAGGACAGACTATACTGTGTGTCCGATAAATTTTGTAAGTAAAAAAATATCCTATTAAGAAAAATAAGACCAGATATTATCAGAGAATACTTCGTTCGGTATTTGAGTGTCAAAATCATCAAGTTCTTCCCATTTGATCGCTTCAATGGGATCTAGCTTCACATTCTCTGACTCCTCAGACGAACTATCGTGGGCTTGATCTGTAATGATTTCTTCTGGGTGTGTAGAATCTACTGCATGAACTGTGTTTATATAATCAGGCACGCAATTAACATCCTCTGATTTGATATATTGATCATTCTGACCTTCAGGACTAACGGGAGGGTCCTCTGCGGGCGGTTCTTTTCTCTTCGGCTTGGACGAAGGGAAGTATCCCTCTATAGATTCTAAATTTCCAGAATTATCGATATATCGGTAAGATAAAGCAGGTCTGTAATTCGTAATATTTAGACTCTGAATCACAGTAACGTATGGACCATCTTCAAAAGTGGTTGGTCCACCACTCCATCCTATAGTACCCTCGGGATTAGTAGGGGCCCCTCCAGCCCAAGATCCGATCCTGAATTGGGAGGGAGTTTGGGGGTATCCGTCGGGATGATCTGCAGGTATTGATCTGATTAGCTGACCATCTACTAAAAACTCTGTCCCACTTTCGGTCCATCGAATAACATAACTATGAAATTCATCATGAACATTTGCAACATTGTGATATTCACCTCTTGCGTATGATGACACATCGCCCTTTCTGAAAAAGTTGGTTTGCATAGTATAACTCTGATGTCCAAACCACTCATAATCGATCTCATCTTGAACATCACTCATAAGCATCATGAACGATATGATACCTTTCCCCCTAGACGCTTTCATGACCGCTTCAATCTCCCCAAAAAAAATATATCCTACAGTTCCCAAAGTAGGATAATGCGAAAAATCTGAAAGTGTCAGATGTACGCCGTCCTCCTTAAATTCCAAGCCGCCTGGACCAGTTTGGCGAAGTTGTTCAGGAATGTAACCTCCTCGAAAATCCACAAACATATGAGGAGGTGCAGCGACATTCGGACTACATGTTTCCCTCAAAGGATTGCAATCGCCATTTAGAGCCTGACCAATAACAGTGTTTTGATATAATACAATGGGTGTTAAAAAATACAGCTTCATTTTGATTAGGCCTCTCACGCGCGGATTCTTTAATTAATATAGAAAAAACTGGGCAATAATAGCTGGATCTTTTAAAGCGGATATGTAATGCAAATCAATTTGAGTTTCCACAACACCGGTGAAGGGTCTTATCCTGTATAAAATCTAGTATTGTAGACTCCTTTATCATGATGCAGCTGGTATATCGGCAGAAGTGGCTTTATAAGATGACTCTTAGCCTCATGCTCCGTCCAGTTTTATTAAGTTAGTCTCACTATTTTCAGCCTAAAGACCACAGCCATTCTCGTTTTAAGAAGCAAAAGAGTCAGGTTTCTGTGATCATGTTTCCATCCAACCTTTTGGCCCTAGGGTTTGGAGGGTTCACTTCTGTCCCTACCGTAGTAATGCAACGAAACATCCTCATAAGCTGTAAGTTTAGAGGTTTCACTCGAGAGTTTCTATATACCGTGTGAGAAATTTTACTATCTCTAAAGTGGGGCAAAGTGGAGCCATACGTTTAGGCAAAATATGTCGTTCATAGAACAATAATGTGACTCTGGTAATAAGGTGATTTGAGATCCTATCTTACAAGAATGCGTATTTCCACTATTCAGCAAAAAGAAAGAAGAAGCAGAGAAAAACAGTGACATAGTAAACCCTGAGTACACTACATTATATGAAATGAATAATTTTTATATTATCAAAATAATTGAAAAAGTAGAACTTAGGACAATTCCAGTAATTTCATTTTTCAAGTCTTCCTTTAAAATAACCCAGAAAAAAAAATAAATAAAACATCCATAAAATGGTATATGACGTGGTTTCAAGTTAACGAATATTACATTAACTTGATGAAATTACTAAGGAAATCAAGTTGACGAACGGGCCGGACCACGTTAACTACATTTTTGTCGTCGGTTATTGTCTTGCTGACGGGAACTTCCAGCGTCAGTAAATGTCTGGCGAGAACTCCCAGCAGACAGAACTGTAACTATGTCAAGTCAAGTTAACGGAATTTACGTTAACTTGATAAAATTACTATGGAAATCAAGTTAACCGGCCACGTTAACTACACAATTGTCGTCGGTAAATGTCTGGCTGGCGGAAACTCCCAGCTGTGGTGACACACGTGATTAGAGGGGGTATTTGGGCCCCGATTGGGAAGTAAACGGTAACTTATCTTTATATTATATTATATTGTACCTTGTGTATATTAGCTATTTAGTGTTACCGTCAGGTTCATTATTATGCGAACCAGTTACTCACGGTAATACTACCTACGTAATCTGGAGGTCATCCTATTAGTAAGACTCCG
>JAJMFE010000001.1:48108-75595 GCA_030574555.1 Tortispora phaffii | reverse complement strand
CAGCAGACAGAACTTTAACTATGTCAAGCAAGTTACGGAATTTACGTTAACTTGATAAAATTACTATGGAAATCAAGTTAACCGGCCACGTTAACTACACAATTGTCGTCGGTATTAAGTCATACGTTAACTTGATAAAATTACTACGGAAATCAAGTTAACCGGCCACGTTAACTACACAATTGTCGTCGGTAAATGTCTGGCTGGCGGGAACTCCTAGCAGACAGAATTATAACTATGTCTTGCTTAAAATTAATAAATTTACTATGAGAATTAAGATAAAGTGCTACTTTGCAGCCAATTTAGTCCCTTAGTGGTCTGAGTTTTTGGGGACGGGAGCAGACGGACATGCTGAGAAGTGGTGGCTTTAAATGACCAAACCAGATTATGTTATTTTACTGTATGGGAAGCTACTAGTAGTATCCTTCAGCATTGGAAAAATTTTGATTGGTACTGTTAAAAAAAAAAAAAAAAAAAAAAAAAAAAATACATCATAATAAATAAATACACCTTGCTTCGTAAGCCAACATTTGAAAATGGTCCGTAGAACTAGTCGTCATCATTAGACAAATCTCGTTTACGTTTCTTGGTCGCAGTTTTCTTAGCAGCTTTTTGTATCGTTTTAGCGCTATTAGCTTTGCGCATAGTTTCCCCTTGTTTCCATAAAGATTCTTTTAATGTAGCAAATCCTTCAGATTTAGAATCCATGCCAGTTAAAGACTTCAGCATGTCGATCTCTCTAATCCAGTCTGTCATGAGCTTGTCATCATCGCATGGAGTTTCTAAAATCAATGGAATACCTTTAAATCTACTTGAGTTCATCAAGTAATGAAAGCATTCTAGTCCGATAAAACCTTTGCCGATATTCTCGTGTCTATCTCGACGAGAGTCCAAGGGATATTGAGAGTCGTTGAGATGAATTCCTGATAGATACTCTGCCCCTATAATTGAATCAAACTCATTCCAAAAAGCCTCTTGCAATTCTGCAGTAGAAATGTCATAGCCTCCAGCAAACGCATGGCAAGTGTCAATGCAAACACCGACTCGGGACTTGTCGTTAACAAGATCAATAATTGCTTTCAGTTCTTCCAAAGTTCGGCCGACCGTGGAACCTTGACCAGCCATATTTTCTAAAACAAGTTTAACTGAATTTGTTTCTTTGTGAGCCTCATTAATAGCGTCAGCGATCCTAGTAATGGCTTCGTCTCGGGGTTCGCCCAAGTCAGCACCGGGATGGAAGTTGTATAAGGCGATATCCAATGACTCGCACCGTTTCAAGTCATCCACCAAACAATCATAGGATTGTTTCCGCTTGGAAGAGTCGGGATTTGCCAGATTAATAAGATATGAGCCATGCGGAAGAATTGTGTTCCCCGGAAACGCGGTTGATCGTGCTTCTTTGAATTGCTTTATAACTTCAAGCGACATTGCTGGAGAAGACCAACGACGCTGGTTCTTCACAAAAATTGCAAATGCAGTACCACCTGATTTCTGAGCTCTAGAAATCGTCTCAGTCATTCCCCCGCCAACATGTGCCCCAAGAAACCATTCTCTGACAGTCATAAAACTCGACTTATCTAAATCTGGTTGATGAAAACGAATAAAATGATACGATCCACAGTCTGAATATAATTTTTTTTTTATTAAACTATATATAGACCCGTTATTAGTTTTAATTGTAGTTAATTCCCCTGTTTTTTTATGAGATAGATGTCAGAAACAAAATTAGAATATAGGGAGTGAACTATCTGAACCTTGAATGTTTTACGCAGGGTATCGGCCTGATACTGTTTAAGTACTTCCACGATGGATATTGAAGACCTTCTGCAGGATTTGGAAGCACGCGTTTTGGCTAAATCGGGGTCAGATGATAGTAAAAGTGCCGATTTAGCAGCATTGGAAAAAGCTTGGGTCGCCGAGAGAACAGCTCCTGAAATTCTTGAGTATCAGGCCGATTTGCTAGCAAGGATACGAAACCGCACACAGAGACAGATTGAAGAAATAGAAATGCAAACTGCATCTGATGCTGGTACAATAACTACAGATCGTAAATTTTCCTTGCTAATCCTTGAAAGCGAGTTAGAACGGGTCCGATTTGTCATTCGAGCTTATCTTCGTACTCGGCTGACCAAAATACAGAAACGAGACATGTACTATGCTCATCATTCTGCACAGTTATCTGAAGATGAAAAACGGTTTATTAGGAGGCGTGTAGAAGCTTTGGCTCGGCTTTATGATGCCCAATATAACATTCGCAACTGGCCCGAAGCTCTTCGTGGATTAGAAGATGATGCTGGGGGATTAAAAATGGTCACTGCTCCTGCTGTAGACCTGCCTGTGATTGTGAAAATTACTGGTGCTATACCAGAGACGGTTATCCTAGGCTCAGAAGAGATAGAATTGGTACAGGATAGTATATATGCATTACGATACTCGGCTATCAAAAAATATGTTCTGGACGGCCGAGCAGTCTTACTATGATTAAATGAAATGACTCTTTTTTTTTTTTAATTACTTGATCTTTCATTGATGGTGTATTAAGCATCATAATGCTTTTGAATAATAAAACTTATTGACTCATGTCCTAAATGAATGTCTTTCTGGTTGATGGATTGTGATAGAAATTTCTCCAAATGCATGTTTTTGTTCAACAGATACTTTATTCTCTGTGGCTAAAACTAGTAGCTCCAGAAACGTGGTAGCCACTTCCACGCGAGACTTTTCTTTGGCGATATCAGAAAAATATGCGCCTTTCGGCGGTATGCGGCGAATTATCTCACCTTTTAACTGCATTATTTCCCCTTGGTCTGATTTCATTGGAGTGCTCATACCACCTTCAACCTCCATATTTTCCTCGAATACTTCATTTTCAGCACTATGTGGAGAAGATAATTCAGGAAAAGCAAAATCCATATTATACATATCTTCTTGACCGATATTCATGTCACAATCGCCCAAATGTTGATCGTCCTCTTCTATTGACCTATGAATCTCAGGTAAATGGGACGTATTCAACTCATTGGTGTTCACTTTTGCATCTTTGTTTGCAGTGATACGCTCTTTTATTAATTTTGAGGAAGCTTGTAACAGTGCCCGAATAGCTGAGTCGAGCCTCAGATGCTGAGTACTTTCCAAATATGATACTACTTGTCTTGCCGGCATCCGGCTCAGAGAAATCTCTTCAGAATAGATTTTACTTTCAGTGATCATGTTGTAGTTTTGAATTTCTTGCCGAGCATCCTTGTTGAAAGTGCGGAGAACACTTGGGGGTAACGTGCTTTGTTTATCAAGAGTGGGTAGTATGGGTCGAGCTGTTCGTTTGCCAGAATTGCCAGACTGTTTCCCCTGTTTCTTCTTCTGATACGGTTTCGTAGTAGAAGATTTAGTGTTATCATTAATCAATTCCTCGGGATTCTTTTGTCCCATACTTTCGTCGTCTTCTTGATTCACTGGTTCTAGCTCTTCTAACTGCAATGAGTGGTCATCCAGATGAGCTTCATTAAGTAAATCAGTATCACTCATTAAATTTGTAGTGAGATCTTTGCTGATTTCAAGTGGCTGAAGATTCAAGTCGTCTATTAAAGGAGCAGATACCCCGGCATCTCTGCCTATTTCTATGGAATCGCCATCTTCAAAGAATACATCAGGTAATGCATTCTCATCCATTGATCCCATTCTGTGATTTATATCATCTCCAGTTTCATCATTCAACCCCCGCCCAAGTTCGACATCACTTTCTGGTGATCCAGGATAATCTGTATGAACTGGCTCATCAAATACTGAATGATCTGCATGCGTCGTAATAGGCGAAAGAGGGGGAGTTATTATAGTAGTCGCTGGTGTAGTGACTTCGTCCTTTTCGGATCTTTGTCTTTTGCCGTTGGACCCTAAAGGATGAATAGGGCGTTTGCGAACTACTGCTTGGCTCTGAGGGCCCAATAGAAGGCCTAAGAGATTAGTAGAGTCTGTAACAAGATAATGTGCTTTCCAGTGAAAAATTTGAGCTATCCCTAACAATAAGCGTCCTGCAATACGAAGATTAGAGATGTTCTTTGTCGCTTCCTGTATTATATCTTCGAGAGCGATAGATTTAGCATGGTATCGATTTAGTCTAGTAGAGGGTCCGCCTTGAGTCCAGGCCACTGAAAGTGGGTTTTTACTGTCTAAAAAAGACTCCATCCTTTTTCAAATATGCAAGAATGTGCTTGTTGTACAGTTAACTCTCTGTTTGGTTAATGAATAAGTGGAGTAAATATATTTTAAATTGTGAATGTTGTTGTTTTGGGAGCACGTTCGCGTCGCGCTATTTTAAAAAATCAAGTTATCGCCTGCATACTGGGACCGAGCTTACTAGCTCTCTCGATGGTTCTTGTGGATAGTACTTATATTCCTCACATCTTATGCAGTTTGAGGAAAAATTACTTTAAGTAAGCTGTATGAAAACTGGCTGAAATTTTCAATAAGAAAAATTAAAAATATCCTACTGTATTACGTCCTGTATTCTGCCTGTCCATTGCTCCCTCACGAAACTTTCGGTTACATAGACTACTAGCACATCCTACCCTACTACATCCTCCCAAGGTCACCCACGCTATAAGAACTTGAGCATCTACGACTATTTTAAGGTAGGAAACCCCCGTTGTCATGAAAGTCTTGATTTTTGGTGGAGGAGGATTTTTAGGGAAACATCTTCAATCAGAGTTTCGTCAAGATGGCTGGGAAGTTTTTGTAGCTGATATTGCCGGTGCAGACATTATTGTAGATCTCCGAGACGCGGAAAGTGTCCTATCCGCTGTGAAACAAGTTGAGCCGGATGTTATCGTCCACTGTGCTAGCCCTACCGCCGAAACTAAAGATACTCAGATCTTTTACGATGTTAACGTTTCAGGAACAAAAAATGTCGCCGAAGCTGCCCATTTTTCTTCTGTCAAGGCCTTTGTCTATACATCTTCAGCAGGGGTGGTCTTTGACGGTTCAGACTTGATTAATGCCACAGAGGATTATCCTATTCCTAATCCCCCCATGGATGCGTACAATGACAGTAAAGCCAAAGGTGAGGCGGCTGCGCTGGCTGCTAATGCTTGGGTTCCTACTTGTGCCATTCGTCCTGCTGGTATCTTTGGTGAGTATGATCGGCAATTTGTTCCTGGTATTCTTCAAGTCTTAGAGCGGGGACAGACATCGTTTCAGATTGGTTCCAACACAAATCTGTTTGACTTCACTTATGTTGGAAATGTAGCTTACTCTCATGTTTTGGCTGCTCGAACTTTACTGACTGAAAAAGGTGCCGAAGAGGCTGGAGGCGAAGCATTCTTCATCACAAATGACAGCCCCGTCCCCTTCTTCACTATGCCTCGAGCAATCTGGGCCAAACGTGGTCATGTTGCTCCCTATACTATAGTTATTCCTCGCACGTTTGGAATGGTTATCGGGGCCATTAGCGAATTCTTTGGGTGGTTACTAGGCCGCGAACCTGGTTTAACTCGATTTAGAGTACGATATAGCTGTGCTATTCGATACTACTCTTGTGAAAAGGCTCATGAAATACTAGGTTATTCACCCAAGTATTCCCTGGAAACTGGAATTCAGCGTACTCTCGCTTGGTTGGATGAAACTAAAAAGGATAAATAACCCGGTCTTTCTGCTGTTAACCATAATACTCTCAACCCTCCATGAACATCCATAATGTTGGTATTAATAATGCAATATCACGTCATTGTATTATATTTTTGTTTTATATATGTAATAAGTAGAATACAAGGAACACTCCAAAAAGTTTTTGATTCCCTAATAGCTCGAAGTTTGTCTGGTGGATAGTACTCTGGTGACGCCAGATGGGTCTAGATCGGCCCGACGTCGTAGAAATGGAGCAAGCTCTGAGCCTTTGATATTTTGAAGAGTAGTTCCAGTCAGTAATGTTGCCAGTGCTTCAGGGCGAACAATATATAAGTTAGCAACGTCTCTCAGGAACCCTATAGAAGCGTCGACTTCAGGTATTTGCCAGCGACCGATAACCAACTGGAAGCGAGAGATGTGATTAGTAAGTAATAA
Organism: Tortispora phaffii; assembly: GCA_030574555.1. Taxonomy (NCBI): domain Eukaryota; kingdom Fungi; phylum Ascomycota; class Trigonopsidomycetes; order Trigonopsidales; family Trigonopsidaceae; genus Tortispora; species Tortispora phaffii. Next base: position 69,544 of record JAJMFE010000001.1, on the reverse strand, counting down.
CCCACCAGCAGAAGAGAAAGCATTACGTAAAATATGATCCTTCAACACATTGGTAAATCCGAGTCCGAACTGTAAAAGTGCTCGTGCCACATTTTTGTTTATGCTAGTAAAGTCATTTTGTAGTCCAACATCGGGAATGCTAACTATGCTGCTTTCATTTCTTCTATGATGGCGATTCGTTACTTTGGGTTCTTTTTCTGCGTCTGTGAAACTAGAAACAATCTTATCATGATAAGCAGAAAGAAGCTCGCAGATCTCTTCAGCCGCCTGTCCGGATGACTCAACTCTATTGGTTATCTCGTCGTCCGTACTCAGGTAATCTTTCCTTTTAATACGACTAAAGATAACAGATATCCTGTTCAGTATCATATCTTTGAACTGTAACAGTGTAATGTTAATTTTATCTTCCACCTCTTGTGCAAATGCTTCTTGCAACTTGCTGAAGTCTGCAGAAATATTTGAAAACTGCTTAGAGAGTCTGTTGGAGACATCGAGCTTTGAGCTCAAAGGAGAGCCGCTTAACACATGAACAGCATTCAATGCAACTCCAATATAGTGATTCAGCTTTATACAGGGCTTTAATGGGTCGATTATCGAGAATTCTCTGCCGCTGAATGGAGTTCTATGGTCGATATTTTGTAGTCGATCTATAGTTGTCATTAAAGCAGTTGATATGTATTTTTTGCCCATCTGCTCAGTAAATATATTTGTCATCCGCATTATTGCCTGATAATGATCACTCTCGAGTTCAGAAACCCGTTTTATGGCCTCCATGTACCATTTTATTGCGATACTTCCATCTTCAAGACTTACGTTTCCCTCTTTCGCGAGATCATCAGAGCTGAAGGGATTTGTAATAGAAATAGGAGTTAGTGGAATAGAATTTGAATCATCAGTAGAATTGGGTCTGTTAAATCTGAAACGGGATTTTCTGGCTTGGTGAACTTGAGAGAACGGACCAAAGAGTTGAGAGTACAGCTGCGAAAGGCATCTCTCTTCCTCTTTTAGATATCTTCCGGATGTCAAATGAGGACTAAACATGTCTTGGATTAGAGATTCTAAAAGATTGTGCACACGGGAAGTAGGTTCCAATTTAGCGTTTACTGAGGTGACAATGTCGTCATAAGCCAAAGAGCGGACTTTTAAGTATAATAAATACAATGTGCGCACATAGGAAAGAGTTCCAAGGTTTTTGGCATGACCTAAAACTTGTTCGACCCTAATCTCCAAAGTTTGATCAAAAAGACGTTGTAAAAAAACACACAGAACCGTTTCAGTATTCTCAAAGATACAATTAATAAGTTCGGATTCTGATTTTATCACAGAAGGAATCTCTTTTAATAATGAATACGTTGATTGGTCTAACGAAAAACTGAAAACGTAGGGGTCGCTGATACTTTTCCAAGCTTCATCTAAAGCAAGATCTGCAGAGCTGAAATCAGATTTCATGAAAAAGTCATGACGATTGACGAAAAGAGATATGACTGATGCCCCGTTATTATAGGCTGCTAGTACAGACGCTGCATTCCGCATATCGTTAGTGTTGTTATCTTTGAAAGCTCTATCGAATTGATCTAAAAGTTCCTGCTCAAATCCCTCGGCGTATCTTTCGACCTCCTGCACCAGAGACGGGTGTCCAATAGATCTGGCTAATAACAGTAGGTCATGAATCATACGTCCACAAAGACGGCGGCTATCAAAATTTCCTTTACGTAAAGCATCCAGTGATGAGTAATTTTTTGAGGAAAAATCAAGATACAGCTCCAAAAGTAAAGATGCATTGGCAGCCCGGCTATGTTCACGAGTCAGTCGTTCTAGTGAATCGGAAATAGCAGCAATTAATTCTGAGGCACCAGATAATAAATCGTCTAAGAAAGAAAATTGACGATTTACTGTAGCTTCTGATATATTAGGTAGTGATTCAAGATAACGGGACTCTTCCGCATCTTGCTGGTTGACTAACTCCTTTTCACGTTCAATGACTTGGTCTTCTAGTCTTTTCAAAGTTCGTAGAGCCGATTCAAATTGCCTGATGTACGGTTTGGGATCGAACGGTTTGGTGGAGTCCTCTTCTGCTACATAAGGCGCAGCTAACATCTCAATGAAAGCGTGTGTAGAACCATCTCCTTCAAAATATTCTATAGTCAGGAGTTTTTCCAAATCTTCATTTACTCCAAACATAATTGGTCAACCTCTTTGTATATTCTGTGTCGCTGACAGACCAGGAATTGAGACTGATGACTAGAGGATGATGGAAACTAAACCTGAATGTTCCTCCCGAAATCGCAAAACTGGAAACTACTACTAACTTGAGTATATACCCCCTCGTACGGGTTAGTTTGATCAGCTTGGTCACAAAAATACGCATACAATTCAAAAAACTTGCATTATTATAATAATTTTCTGAAGTCTATATTGAGCGTAAATAAAAGTCTCGATTGTGTTTGTTTGTTTGTTTTTTATCTTGGGGTCAGAAACTATATTACAAGGACTAATGCCTGGGTTAATGCTACATGGCTCCACAAGCAGAACCAGACCTGTCAGGTATTCTCTACCGAATAGGATTAGAACAGTTGTATTTTCCTGTTTTCTAGCTATCATACATTGGTCTCTATACTTTTATCTTGCATGTATTCGTGGTTATAGAGCCGTGATGCGATGGGTATTGACGATCTCTTATCAAATTAATCAGTCTCCTGGTCTAATTAAAGCCGATGTTTCGCGCTTGTCGAAACTACCAAATCATCTTGCAATTATAGTTCATTATGATGAGATTTCTGGTGTCGAAAGTTTAATCGATAGCTTGTCTGACTTGGTCTCCTGGTCTTTAGCCAGTTCTATAAAAGTGCTGACTGTGTATGAACGTACTGGGATTCTCAAAAAAGACCTCGATTTGATGTTTAGCTTGATCTCTACCCGTATAGAATCATACTTTGGAGAATCTTATGGTCCACAGTTCAAACTTTTTGTCCCACATTCCGCCACAGGCCGTGGTTTCTCTGGCCCTTCCGGCTTAACAGTGAATTTAATATCGGAAGTTGATGGAAAAAAGACCGTCGTTGATTTAGCTAGATCATACTGTGATCTTGCAAAGGCTCACAAAATAAATCCCGGCAATATATCTGTCGATATGATTGATGAGCAGCTGACCGAACTAGTGTTCTCTGAGCCTGACTTACTTTTAGTATCTGGCTCTGAATCTGTTCTTCATGGATTTCCTCCTTGGCAAATTCGTCTAACTGAGATTTATTTTGCTGGCTCTAATAACATCACTTACAAAGATTATCTTACTGGGCTGAAACAATATTCTGGAGCTAAGATGAATCGCGGTCGATGATAAATGCTCTCTCTTTTTATACTTAGATAAGTAGCATGGCATTTACGTATACTTCAGGCTCATCCATCCACATGGTATTCTTAATTTGTCACCAATGTGACTCCTCTACACTCCCTTCTTTATGAAACTATAATTTAGTTGTCTATGATTTTATGCTATATTTCAATGAATTATATCTAATGTCTTTACTAACTTTTTTTTTTCTTTTTTTACATTGGAAGTCAGACTATATATATGTGCCGCTTATGATCTCCGATGTAGACGAAGAAGCTTAATTCGAAATGAATAATTAATTTTCCAACTCTAACAAACCAATGAAGCAGCGTTTCTCGGCTCTCGATATTTTTGCTATAAATCATGAACTTCAACTATTAGTTAATTACAGGCTTCAAAATATATATGATGTAGGATCTAGAGGGCTTCTTTTTAAATTCTCTATTCCTGATTCTAAGCAGCTGCTTCTCTTGGATCCTGGCTATCGAATTCATCTAACGAAATTCCAACGAACAACTTCTGCAACACCATCTGGATTTGTCGCCAAACTGAGAAAACATCTCCGTGCTAGGAGACTCACTGGTATTAGACAAGTTAATGTAGATCGCATTCTAGTACTGTCATTTGGAGATATGTATCAACTGGTTTTCGAGTTCTTTGCTGCCGGAAATGTAATTTTATTGGACTCTGATAACACTGTACTATCGTTGTTACGCACAGTTAAAGAAGGTCCGAATGTATCCCGCTGTGCAGTTGGCGAAAAGTATTACTTTAAAGATGAATCTATATCTTTCCTTGATGATCTATCTCAAGAATGCACGGGGTGGCCCCATGAAAATGATATTGAGTCTACAATTCTGGCACATGCTCGCCACTATTCTATAGATCTAGTACGAAAATGTCTAAGCGATATTGGTTTGGATCCTCGGTCTTCGCAGTTTACCGTGGATAATATTATTGAGGTCCTTAATGCGTGTAGTGCTCTTTCTAGAGCCATTGTGAAACAGCCATCGGTCACTGGTTATATTGTCTCTAAGATCGACTCCAATTCAAAATCAGGTAAGTTTATCTTTGATAACTTTATGCCATTTAGACCTAGCTTTAATGATTCCCCTAACGTGGATGTCAGAGAATATGATGGATATAACTCAACTATCGACGAATATTTTTCCACAATGGAGTCACAGAAGCTTGATTCTCGCTTAGCAGCACAAGAAGCAGCTGCTGAAAGAAAGCTAACAGCGGCTAGAACGGAGCATGAAAGAAGAATTCAAGCTCTGCGTGTTGTTCAAAATGATAACACCGAGAAAGGCAGAGCTATAGACGAGCATGTAGAATTGGTACAACAAGCAATTGATACCGTTTCACAGTTATTATCACAAAGTATCGATTGGGCCAATATTGAGAAGATCGTAGATGTCGAGCGACGTCGGGGCAATCCCGTGGCTCGCGCGATATCTAAACTCCATTTTGCACAGAACTATATTACACTAGATCTTCCGCTGAACTCTTACGAAGGATCATCTGATTCTGAACTAGATGATAGTGATTATGATACAAGTGAAGATGAATCTGATACTTTAAGAAAGCAGTCCAAAAATAAGACCATATCAGTCGACATATACCTTGATTCAAGTGCTGGCGCTAATGCTGGTCGTTATTACTCTTTCAAGAAAGAGGCTGTAGTAAAGGAGGTTAAAACTGCAAAAAGTTCCAGTCAAGCACTTAAAAGTGCTGAAAAGAAGATTCAGAATGATCTGACTAAATCTTTGAAGAAAGAAACCCAAATTCTTAAAGTCATACGTATACCTCAGTGGTTTGAGAAATTCTACTGGTTTATTAGTTCTGATGGCTATTTAGTACTCAGTGGTCGTGATCCTCAACAATCAGATCTAATATTTCAAAGACACTTCCATCGAGGTGATATCTATGTGCACTCTGATACCCCTAATTCAGGGTCAGTCTTCATCATGAATAGCGACCCCAAAGCACCGATTCCAGCTGCTACACTTGAACAGTCTGGTGCATTTTCTATGGTTTCCTCTAAAGCATGGGACCAAAAAGCCTTAGTTAGTGCATGGTGGGTAAAATTTGAAGAAATCACCAAAAAGAGCATAGCTGGAGACTTCCTGGGACCTGGTGAATTTAGAATTACTGGTAATAAGAACTTCATTCCACCTCCACCATTGGTTATGGGATTTGGGTTTTTATTCAAAATAGCAGAAGAAAGTGTCATTAATCATACAAAGAATAAAAATCCTCCAGTATTTGTTGAAGACGCATCTAATTCTAAGTGCGCAGAAGCTGATGAGAGTCTTGACGAATTTCCCGATACTTTAGAGGATTTCCCTGATGTAGATCTTGAGGATCTGAAAAGGATAAATACCGAAATTCCTACTGGTACCACTGAATATGAAGAGCATGGCGATGTTCTTTCTGACTTGTTATCTAATACAAACTTTTCAATGAAGCCAAAAGAGCAGGAAGAGCACAAATCAAACCATCTGGTTACCCCGACTAAAGTTCAGGATAACTCCACCGATACCAAAACTAAAGTCAGAGGAAAGAAGGGCAAGATGAAAAAGATTGCTAAAAAATATGCAGATCAAGATGAGGAAGATTATTTGAAACAAATGGAAAGAATCGGATCTTTGAAAGGGGAGGAACGCAAGGCTCAGGCGAAAAAAGAAGCTGATATCAGTCGAATGGAACAAAGTGCAGCTGCAAAAGCAGCTCGCAGTGCTTATGTTGCCAAATTAGAGAAGGTAGAGGCAGAAAAACAGCGACAAAGACTAAAAGAACCGGAAGAGGATGAAGATGGAGATGAAAGTGGTAATCTTATCGATGTTCTTGGTACGATTATTGGAACACCACACCCAAAGGATAATATTATCGAGGCTATTCCAACTTTCGCACCATGGACGGCTCTCAAATATTGCAAATATAAGGTGAAGCTCATGGCTGGAACTACTAAGAAAGGGAAAGCAATCAAGGAATGTCTGGCAGCAATTAACAGAATGAAAGTGGATAACGATCAGCACGATATTGAACTTGCATGGCCCAAGGAATTAGAGCTGATCAAAGGCTTGCGAGATGAAGAGCTTAGTCTACCTCTGGTTGTCGGGAAGCTAAAAGTTGTAGTTGCCGGTAGAACTAACAGACGGAAATAAAACTACATAGTGCTGAAATTATAGTGACATCAGAAATATCTAAAATTTTACTAGTATAAGATGAAAGCATCCCGATTAAAAATTTTGACGAAGAGTCTCCGCGAAGCGGTCGCGGGCAAAGCTCATGGCATTTAAAAGGCCTTGCTCTGAAAAGTCTATATTACGAGCGACATCTTGAGCAGGAGTGCGAGAAACTCGACCAGACACGATGGCAGCATCAGGCTGAATCACAATACCGGCATCAATAAATTCATCGACAGTTAAAGCCAAGATATCGTAATTTTCCAATAATGTACGTTTGTTCACTGATGTCTTGAGAATAAGTTCCAAAGCTTCCCGAATAGAGAGGACTAACTGGTGCAACAGTAGCTCATTCTCATCAGCGTTACCTACAACATAAATGGTAACATCACCACAATCTTTGAAAGCGACTAGATGGTTGTCATAAAGAATGATTTCAGTAGAGTCTTTATGGGTTTTCTGGAAGAGACCCTCCTCGAAAGCAGTCTGTTGAGATGCAGTAGAGTAAGGGTTAGCGGAAGCATGCGGTTGATCGTAGAACTTGGAGAAAACCCGTTTCCCTGAAGAATCTAATAATAGAACCGCTGTTATCGTATAAATTGTTAAGTTTGTCATGAATATTTACGCCAGCTTTCGCAGATTCAAAGTCTTGCTAGTTAGTAGAGTATTCCGGTCCAATAGTACGCATATCCCAAACCCAAACCTTACTTCTGCGGTTCATCGTTCTCCCTTTCATTACATAACCAGTGCGATAACCACCTGCGCTGTAAATAGCTCATAGTTGATGTCGGACGTTTTTTTTAGCCTTGCTCGTATTTCTGCTATGCAGATAATGCGCTCAGTAGGTATAGACCGAGCTTCGCCAACAGTAATTGACACAGTCACTGATCTTCTAATCCGACTCTTATTACGCTTAGCTCACGACAGCTCTCAGTATGCTGCATTAGCAGGTAGATCTTCTCCAGATATACCGGACATTATATTTTCTCTAGAACAACTGAATATTCTTACACCCAGAATTGTAGTGGATCCCTTACCGCGTGATTACATCTCTGATTTTCGAAATATGTATCTTTATGGTCTGGTGCCTGGTGAGTCGACAGATCTTGATTTAGCTATTTTGGCAGTAGACGACCAGTCCAAGGACTGTGAAGCTGTAAATTCATTTATTGATTGGTTTCATGGGTCTTCATATAAAGAAGCCGTACGTGTCAGTACGGTTCCTCAATCACATTACGCCGAACAACATGCCCCTCTTGATTGGTTCACCGATTTGGTTGCCCGTCAAAACAGTGCGGGTAATGAAGTTCGTGTTAAAGAAAGTATACTAGATCCTCATGTTGCACCAATTCCTCTCTTGCAAATAGAAGGTGACTCTGAGCATGTTCTGGGGAGTCAGCTTGCCCCATAACTGTATTATATTTAAGCTGTGATGACGCCTGTTTATGATAGTAATTTTAGTGATATTAATGTACATATATACTACATCTTAATGGTAAGACATATAAAAACACGTTTGTAACCTACCAATAAAAAAATGTGTAATGCGACTTTTAAATTGGTGGTAAATATCCCATATGAAAGGAGTGAAAATAGTTGGTAAAATAAAACCGGATCAGAGATCAATGTTATGAGATGTGAGAGTTTGGAATTTGCATAGACGCAATCGGACCCTCAGGCTTCTAATCCTGATATGCACCTCTCAAGCATCTGTTTGGAGGTTAAGTCGCTGAGATCCTCTTCAGACAGTTTGGTTCGCTTCATGATGTCCATAACACCAGCCGGAACTCTAGAGAAGCTATCATAATTCTCTATCAATGTATTCACGACCTCAATAGAAAGAAAATACAACTCGCTAGCTTCATAGTTCAATGTATATTGAGCATCTTCACCTTGACGCCGGCCATCTTGTCCAATAGTGCTCATGGAGTTTGCCGCTGCTGTTATATCCTCAGAATTTCCAAGTCCTCGTTCATCTTTCTGTCCATTATATAAAATATTAGGAGTAATCACAGTGGATAAATTATGAATTGTCATTTTAGAGCCGCTTTCTTCGTCGATTTCGCTAAATGATGCAACCCAATGTAAAAAGTCAAAGACAACCATCATACAATCACGATTGGCCCTTGGTAAAAGACAGCAGGTTAGGTGTATGAGATTTTTACGTTTCTCCGCATCTTCGAGTCTAGAAGTAGCGATCCAGAGATTGTATAGTCGTGACGTCAACAAAGGCTCGGGCATTTCTCGAAGAAACTTCTTCAGCAAAGCAGCAAGTTGGACTGCATTCTCGCTCATCAATCCATGGTTTTTCTTCTCAGGATGTGCGTCGATATCTTCAGACAATTGTCTCAATCGACGTATATTTCCGTTTTTTCGGAAAACACCTTCGACAGCCATTCCTACGTGTCGCATGGCACCAATGCATTCGTCCACAAATCCAGGGACCCTTAAAGATCCAGGGCTGCTAGTCTGAGAAGATATCACTCCATACTTCTCGGTAAGAAGATCTAGAGGTACTCCGAATACGCCATCCTTTTTAACTCTCGTTTTCTTGCTACGGCCGAATATACGATCCCAAAAACCGTTCTTTCCCAAAGCTCCTTCGCCTGAGAGTTTAACTAGTTCAGCAGCACTGAACTTTCCCGGAAGCAAATTGCTAATCAACACAGCCGCCGCGTGCTTAATTGCGAAATCTTCTCCCCCTGATAGCTCGGAGAAAAACTTCTCTCTATCTGAAACTGTTTGGACGTCCTGCAAATCCATGTTCAGGGTCAGCTTTGGCTCTTGAATATCTTCGTCTCCGGAATCAACGGTAGTCAGCCTAGCCATAGAATTAATGTCTTTTGAGGCTTCACCCAAAGAGCTATCGATTTGATGCCTAAACGCATTCGGCCGCAAACTCTTAGCATTTTCCACAGCAACAATGCGTGGAATATCATTTAGAGTTAGATTCTTTTCATTTCGTAAAACATCTGAAGTTCTAGACGCAAGATCAAGTCGGGAGTGCGAGTCCACTGAAGAGTTTGTTCTGCGTGACAAATTACTACTCGAAGATACTTGCCTCTTGGTCTTAGCCGTATTATTCCCAGGACCTAAGACAGGCAAACTTTCATCTGCTGCAATTTTGTGAAGTGAAGAATCTGAGTCTCGATTGAGAAAGCCAAATCCATCATTCTGACTAGATGATGTCAAGGAAACAAAAAGCCTAGCCAAGGCAATCATCAGTAAAAAGGAAAATTGGGCAAACTTAGTAATATGAACGAATCCATCTTTCGCGTCTGGAAACTTGTTACATGCTCCACAAGAGACAGCACGCATTGCTTTCGAATAAAGTGCTTCAGATAGGTCTCTCTGCTCAAAATTGCGGCCACATTCAGAACATTTAAAGCAAGAATAATGCCATCGGTGTTCTCCGTAGCACACACATGCATCTTCGATACTAGTCTTACATAGTGCACAGGAGTCAGCTAGCAAGATAGGAGAATCGGGGTTCAGTGTTAACTCTTCTTTTGATTTTCTAGCATCTGTAAGAATCGTAGAAAGAATATTCGAAGTGTCCGATGGAGAATCTCTCAAGTTCTCAATATCTTCATTCCTAGTCGCAGGTTGTAAAATATCTAAGACTTTGTATATATAGCGAAAATCTGGATCGGCTCTATCTCTTCGAAGAGCTTCGTTAAGAATAAGGCGGATTAGCAGCTTCAGGTGATGTGCAATCCCAGTTACAAAACCAAGAAGCTCTTGATTGTAGGCAGGAGTGATACTCGCAGCAGGATCGGAGCCGGCCAACTGATGGGTTCTAGAAAGTAAAGAAAGGAAATTCACAACCTTCTTACATAGCACCTTTGGTTCACGACCAACAAAAGTTCTATCTGATTTGTTTACAGAAGACACAGAAGATCGCAGTGTTAAATTAACCAGTTCGTCGACGGCAGCAAATAGATAGGAAATCTTATAGACGAGATGAGTGCAAGCTATTAGAGCTTCGGTAAATTGAAGATTTGATGCAGCTTGAAGCATTTCAGATATACAGGCTGCAGAAACCTCCTCAAACGCTGACAGAACAGTCCATATTCGGTAAACTTTTGCAGAAGAAGCGCGCTCGACTTCTCGTAACTGTTTAGCGTCTAATGAATCTATATAAGCTCTAAAATCAGAGCCAGAAGATGACAGACGAGCATTCCAAAACTTTTGAATCATGTAACATTCTGGGTGCCATTGTTGTTGTCGTCCATTACGATAAATCAGGACAATCTGCTTTAAAATAGCCATTTGGCAACCCTCACAGTGTGCAGCAAAGTTACGAGCATAGTGATAGTTGCAATAAACATTACCATCATGCTTATAATAATTGTCTTTCTGACCGAACCGCGTTGGACACATACTGCAAGTGAAATGATCGACATGGTATTTATGGCCAACAGCTGTGACATAAGAACCTCTGAGAGCTCCACCGCAAACATGACACAAAAGATCCAGTCGACGAAAATAATCACGCTCACACAAAGGTACTTGAACTTTAGGGGTTTCAGGGGACTCTATAGGGAAAAACTTAGATGCCACTTCAGTGCCACAATCTAAACAGACAAAGCACTGCAAATGATAAATTGAGCCCAAAGCTCTAACAAACTGGCCAGAAAGAGGCATTCCACATTTGGCACATATTTTCTTGGGCTGCTGAACTTCTATTTGGTTGTTTTCGTCGCTGGCCCGGTCAAAGGACGCGGTGCGAGATGCAGTGTGATTCAAGGACGAACGCTGAGGCAAAAGCAGCTCTTCCGTCTGCTTTCCATTAGATTCGGTTGCAGTTGCAGCTATATTTTGAGCCAATGAGTTTATTTTTTTTGGTGACTCTGATGGGCGGGGATAGTTAGCCGGGCCATCGTCTGTATCGTTAGACATAGAAGCGATTGTCCTGGCCGGCATCTACTAGAGCAAAAGCCGATGATTCGCAGAGAGGTAAACAGAATCACTGAAATTAAATTTAATAAACAATAAAAATACAAAGAAAGGAAGGTGCTAATAGGAAGAAACTGTGGGATAGAACAATATGCCGCAGTAGAAGAAAAGACTTTAGTAGTTAGTTCAGAGGGTGGATGGAGGCACTGTATTTTCCCAAACTTTAAAAAGCTATTTTCTCAAGACGAAAGGGGGGGTTTGGGGTTTCTGAGGATGAAACGTCCAAATTTAGCCAATCTTCCTCCCGATAGGCTGGACCAAGTAGGATGTCTCAACTGATAGATATCGCAGCGCATTCTACAGCTCCATTGGTCACAGTCGGCAAAATAGACTTTCATGTGTAGTTTCTCTCATATTCGTGTCGGATGGTAAATATACATCTGAGAAATTTAGTACTTTTTAGAGCGTTGTTCTCGTTGACCATGTATTATTATTTTTGGTATTCATAATCAGTTGACTTTACCTGGACTCAAATGTGCAGTAAAATTAGTATTTTCTAGCCCACGCACAGTCCTGACTTTACTTAAAACGGTATTGAAATGGTTCTGGAAGAACTAATTCAAAGTTATATAAATATTCAACTCACCCATAAAAAAATCATTAATTCGAGCGTATTCTTAGATTCAGTGCTTTCTGCAATTCCTCTTGTGTCAGAGTTTTTGAGGAGTCTACGTTTTCGTCGTTGACTTCGATAAAGTCCATAGGTTCATCTGAATCACTGTTCACTGCCATCACAATTTGTGCAACTCTGCCAAAATTGCTACGGAGTGTGTATTTGTCTGGAGGGCATACCACAGCTAGAATAGAAGATATATCTCTTTCCAGACGGATAGCACCAATCTCATCCACTTTGGTCGCTGATAAACCCCATAGACGCTGTTCCAAAAGTCGAGCTAATGAAGTAACAAGGAGTTTTTCCAATTCCCCGAACAGATGCTCAGTTAATATTCCTCTAAATGGACTCACGATAGCCTCCCAACCGGCAGCGAAGTAGCTACGTACAGGTGTATCAGTTGCATGGCTGGGTTCACCACTGGTAAGTCCATTGTTGGCTAGATTGTAGGAAACATCTTTAAACGTTGAGGTAACTAGAGGTCGCAGTTTGGATCGAATCAAATGCGAAAAGACTGTTGATAGACCTTCTGATATCAAACTGTTGACCCTGTGGGAGTAGGGTTGAACAATGCTCTCCAGGATTTGTTGGGCGGTAGTGGCCTCGTTATTCAGTAAGAAAATGCTATGAATAGCATTGTTAACAGAATCACTCAAAATAGTCTCTGATAGATATTGGGCTGATATATCAATGCCATTAAGAAGAATTAAAAATTTCGTATCGTAGCTTGATAGTCGCGTAGGTCCGGCCGGTGCTGGTGAGCCACTGCGCGTAACAGCAGCTGCCGCTGTAGCTGCCGCTTTCTGTAATGAAATTCCGAGGTTAGATGAGCGGTTTTGTGATTTATTGGTGCTTGCAAGATGAGAAGTGATTTCTGAAGAGTGTTTACCAACATTGACACTTAGATCGTGTAATCTGCGCTGTAGAACACCTAGAAAGTCGGACTCTAACACCCTTTTTATGCTAGATATTAATGACTTCAATAATTTAACATCTCCCATGTTGATGGCTCTAATCACTAGATTGCGGAAAATAAACATGGACACATCTACTACAGAAGAGATTAATGGAGAATCAGTAGAAGACTCGTCTGGGTACTCGTCGGTTTCAAGTGCCTTTTCTATGCTCCGACGAAAGAAAAATGCGAATATATTCTCATAAGGCCTGTTCAGTTGTTCCTGTATGCGTTTTACTACAGAACTTTTGCAGATAATCTCCGGACGGGTGAGAGCAGTTTCTTGGTCATTGGTACTGAGTTTAACTAGTTTACAACAGTAGCGAGACCAAGCGGATATCATGGTTTCAATTTCAGCCATGATTGCATCAAGAGATTTGTGATCAAAGAGCTCTTCAGATGACAATTCAGACTCAGTTGAGCTTTGAGGGAAAAAAGCAGCAGCAAGATAAGGGAACTTATATGCGGATATCTCTTTCAGGACGAAATCGACCTTTCGGCCATCGGTAAAAGAGTCTATAATAATGGAGGTATTGGTGTCACATTCCGCCTGAATAGAAGTAATAGTAGTAGCAATAGCACCTTTCCCATAATGCTTTTCTACAACTGGTTTATGTTGAGCAATTATAGTGGTGATGCCCTCAAGAAAAGAAGACAGGGCTGTCCCATATAATCTAGGAGAAGAATAAGGTGAGACCTGGGCCATAGATTGTCGGATTGAACGGCCTTGGGTAGACACCAACGATGCTATAAACCGGGCATAGAGTTCAAGACCAACATCGTGACGGTCTATTAACGGAAAGAGTTTGAAGAACCTGGATATTTCTTCCATATCCATTTTCTGTGCGGCTTCTTGGAATCTACTTTTGAATAAGGCACAAAGCGTATCGCATGACGTCGATAGAGAGTCCTCAGGGCTATCTGGAGCAACCGACGAAGGTACCATGCGTTCAGCAAACCGGCTGGTCCGAAGTTCCACAGGGATTTGGCGAGCAGCTGCAACATGTTGAGCAGCTTCGTCCCATTCACTTCGATCGATCGCTCGACGAAGGTTGATAATTGCAGTCCTTAATGCGGCAGTCTGATCAACAAATTGTAGAGTTTGTTGAACTCGGTCTAATTCGATAGTGAGAGAACTAACACCAGAAGAAAGGTTCTTAGCTGATATGGCGATCTCAGCAATCGACGACTCTATTGCACTAGAGGAATTTTGGGCCTCTCTGAGTTTGGTCTGTAACGACCCTAACTTTGAGAGATGGCGCTTAATATTTTCAGGGGTCTTCTGAGAACTTAAATCATCTGTAGTTGCCATATTTTTTTTTTTATGTTTATCCTGGTGCAGGATCTCCTCTTAGAGCTGCAAGGCTCAAAGATTCAAGGAACGACACGTTTTTTGCTTGGGAGAACAGCAATCTCAATCGGGACCTTCCAAACTAGCACGGAAGAAGAAGCACTTAGCCCAAAGGACAAATGACGTGCACTCGACTACTATTATCTCAATATACCAATTAATACCAAAATAAAAATAAATACGAAAAGGACAAAGAATCCACACCCATAGTGCTATTTTTTTTTTCTTATATGTTAACAATAAGTATAATACATCAGTTAATTTCCTAGAACAGCCATTTCCAACCTCACACCTATCCAATACAACCCTTCCCTCCAGCCAGGCCCAGCCCAGCCCAGCCCAGCCACAACTAAAAATCTCTGTGGCTCTCAACGTCTTGGTGGAATATCTATAAATCGAGATCCTCATCAGCCTCATCAAAAGACCACTGGAACTTTAAATTGCTACCCCGACGCTCGAATACCCGAGACTCCTGGCTATTAGATCGACTCAATTGCAGATCAGATACGGATGACAAAGAGCGTTCTCTTTGTTCTGGATCGTGAAACAAGGGGGATCTCAAAGTAGCATTTCGATTCGACTTGGTTTTAGTCCAGTTTTGCCTCTGTCCTGATGGAATTACATTGCTCGTAGAATACCGAGGAAGGTAAACTAATTGTTCTTGAGGAAGATGAGAAATGCTGGTTTCAACTGCCATTAGTCGGGCTTCATGTAGAAGGTGTTCTAGTCGCTTTCTTGCGCTTTTGACATTGGCAGATTGTTGTAAATTTGGCCAATGATTACTTTGTAGTGCTCTTTCATGAGCCACTTGAACCGCTCTCTTAATTATACGAGGCGGGTAGCCTGAAATAGGTGAAATCTCGGGGTCTTGAGTCACCCAATCAAACGCGTCTTGGAGAGCTAGATCCTCTTCTGCCGACCAGGCAACGTCAAGTAGCTCAGAATCTGAATCCGAAGAGTCTTCTAGGTCGGGAATCGTTGGAAAAGTCATTGGACTGATGGTGGGAGTAACTAAACTGGTACTCATGATTTCTTTATTGTAGGAGCGGGTTTTGTTTGATAGATAGATAGATAGATAGATAGATATAGTATAGTAATCTTACTTCCCGCAGTAAGCATAATTATGATTTGGGGGCTGGAGGGATTGGCGTGTGTGCCGGGTAACTTAATACCTCTCTAAAATTACAGGAACCAGCAAGGGTCGTCGGTTTAAGAGCTTCCGGCGCTTTGCATATTGTATCGATCAATTGATCAAGTTGCCGCGCCGAGCGTTTTCTCATTTTGATCTAATCAAAAAGTTAGTGAATTATGGCATCGCCAGCTGCAACCTATTGCCAGCTTTCTGCTGCCGACACGGCTCTCAGACTAAATACCAATCTTGAATCAGGCTTGGCTTCAGTCGAAGAAGCCCATGATCGGCGACTTCAATACGGGGCTAATGAGTTAGAATCCGAGGAAGACGAGTCTTTAATCTTGACTTTTATCAAAAAGTTCTATGAGGATCCTCTAATTCTCTTGCTTTTGGCTTCGGCTTCGGTCTCTTTTTTCATGCATAATTATGAGGATACCATATCTATAACACTCGCTATTTTTATTGTTGTCACTGTCGGCTTCATTCAGGAATATAGGTCGGAACAATCGATTAAGGCTTTAGATAAACTCGTTCCTCCACAAGCTCATCTTATTCGTGCTGGTGTTCGCTCTAGTGTCGTGGCTTCCAACCTTGTTCCAGGTGATGTTGTTTACCTCTCAGTGGGGGATAGAGTTCCAGCAGATATTCGTTTGTCGAAGGCTGTTAATCTAGAAATTGATGAAAGTAATCTTACTGGTGAATCTGAACCTATACGCAAGTTTATAGACCCCGTCCCTGGTACCCAGGCGGCCGCTATCTCCGGCCGCACCTGTATTGCTTACATGGGCACTTTGGTTTGTGAGGGCCACGGTCAGGGTGTGGTAATTGGAGTAGGCTCATCTACTGAGTTTGGGCATGTTTTTAGCATGATGTCTGAAATTGAGAAGCCTAAAACTCCCCTTCAGGCTACCATGGATAAGTTGGGGAAAGAGCTTTCTATGATAAGTTTTGCTATCATTGGTCTTATTTGTTTGATAGGGGTTTTCCAAGGACGTTCGTGGCTGGATATGATTACCATCGGAGTATCTCTGGCTGTTGCTGCTATCCCTGAAGGTCTTCCTATCATTGTTACTGCTACCTTGGCGCTCGGGGTCCTTCGCATGGCTCAAAACCGCGCTATAGTTCGTCGTCTACCCAGTGTGGAGACTTTGGGTTCAGTTAATGTGATTTGCTCTGACAAAACTGGTACTCTTACGATGAATCATCTTACCGTCTCCAAGGTTTGGGTACCGGGGTTTGGAGAACCTTACGAAGCAGAAGAATCCTCCGATGTGTATTCTACGGGTTCTATCAGACAAGTTCCCAGCCATATTTCTACTTCTCCAGCTTGGAATACACTAGTATCCTCGGCTGCACTTTGTAACAATGCTGTCTATGCTGTTCAGACCCGTCAGTTCGTCGGTAATCCCATCGATGTCGCTTTATTGGAGTACGCTGAATCTTACGGGTTCAAAAATCTTCGATCTGCTCATCAACGTTTACAAGAGTTGCCATTTTCTTCCCAACGCAAGTATATGGCTATAGTTATTGATCACGCTGATAATCGCCCTCATTCCTTGATAGTTAAGGGAGGGCTGGATGTGGTGATTAAAGGTTGTAACTATTATATGGCTCCTGACGGTCGTACGCTCCCGCTTGATAATGATGCCCTTGCTACTATTGAAAGCAACGGGCAAGCTATGGCCAAGGAAGGTCTTCGCCTAATTTGCATTGCTACGGGACATGCTACTGATTTCCCAGCAGGAGATGACAATACACCGTCGTCAATTCCATCTAATATGACTTTCATAGGTATCTTAGCCCTATATGATCCTCCTCGACCTGGAGTTTATCATGCTATCAAAACTCTCATGCGCGGTGGGGTGCGAGTTATCATGATTACCGGCGACAGTAGAGTTACTGCCATCTCGATTGCCAAGCAAATTGGAATTCCGCTGTATTATGGTGATGAGGAAAGTTCAATGGATGGAGATACTGTGGATTTGCTAAATGATGACCAAATGTATGAGGCTGTTGGTCGCGTGACAGTTTTCTGTAGAACCTCACCACAGCACAAAATGAAAATTGTGAAGGCTTTGCAACATCGGGGTGACGTTGTTGCTATGACCGGAGACGGTGTAAATGATGCGCCGGCATTAAAATTAGCTGATATCGGAATAGCCATGGGCAAAAGAGGAACTGATGTTGCAAAAGAAGCTGGTGACATGATATTAACCGACGATGATTTCTCAACCATTCTGCATGCAGTTGAAGAAGGTAAAGGGATCTATACAAATATTCAAAGTTTTTTGACTTTTCAACTCTCCACATCGGTTGCTGCTCTTGGACTTACTGCTGTCTGTACTCTCTTTGGGCTTCCAGTACCCTTGAATGCCATGCAGATTCTCTGGATCAATATTATAATGGACGGCCCTCCAGCTCAAAGTCTCGGTGTGGAACCAGTCGATCCTAGTGTCGCCTTGCAACCTCCAAGATCTAGAAATGCATCTATTCTTACTAAATTTCTCCTCTATCGACTGCTAAGATCTGGCACCATTGTTCTATTTGGTACCTTATTTGTCTATGCACTTCAAAATGCAGACTATGTTATCACTGCTCATGATACTACTATGACATTTACTTGTTTCGTCTTCTTTGATTTATTCAATGCGGCCGCTTGTAGGTCAAGCACAAAATCCATTTTTGAATTGGGTCTTTTTTCGAATAAAATGTTTAACTATGCCATTTTTGGTTCATTGATAGGACAACTTTCTGTGGTTTATTTACCCTTTTTTCAGAAAATTTTTCAGACTGAAGCATTATCCCTTTTTGATTTGTTTAAATTAATCATCATTTCAAGCTCTGTATTCTGGATAGATGAAGCTGTTAAATTTTATTACCGAAGGAAACTGTCTTCAGGTTACGCATTACCAGTTTAATAAGTTTTTTCTTTCTCAATATTCTCAACAAATTGGTGGAAATACTCAACCAGTGGTCGGTCCGGTATTTGCACACTTTGGGTGCATTCACTTATTTATTTTTTACTACCAAGTATGCTACTGCATCATCATATTTATTTATCAATCATTTCCTTGCATTCTTTGACTACCTCGTTATCTTATACTTTCTCCTCTTCATTACATCATCTCTCCATCCTTCATTCTTTTGTTCACTCAACCACTCATTCATTCATTCATTCATCCATTCATTCATCCGTTCATTCATTATGACATTAATGACAATATTTTTATATAAATAATCGTCCTAAAATCCCAGTAGCTATTTTGATGATTCCTGAGACTGTTTCCAAGCCTGTGCCGCTTGCAAGAACTGTAAATTTTGTGCTTGCTTGACTTGGTCTTCCGGGAAAACGTAGTCTTCGACCTCTTCGAAAGTTCCGTTGGGCAGCTGCATTCGTTTAGTGACTAGATGTGGCATTTTCTGTTTCACTGAGTCATAGCTTGCGGGGTTTCCGTAGACTTCCTCTAATTCTAACCATGATTCCAGTAATGACACACGATCATCAGAATTGGAGACCTCTTTAGAATAATCGATGGCACGTTGGAATACAGATCGGGCTTTCTCGAGAGCATCATTCCTAATTAACTCCAAGTTCTCTTTAGGCTTTTCAGCGTCAATGTCCAAAATTGGAGCAACCTCAAATCTGGCAAACTTCAACCATATCGAAACATCTTTGTTCTCCTTCAGCCATCGTTCATAAAGATCACGAGCTCTTTCGTTATTTCCTTCAGCAAGCTCAAAATCTATGAAGTTTTCGAAAATAGTGTCGGTGTTTGGCTTAACCACAGACAGAGCAATCTCGTAGATCTGTCTTGCTCTTTCCTCCTCTCCCAAATTCTGTTCGAGATCGGCAAAATCCAAGAAAGGCTGTACTGTATGACCAAACTGTTCACAAAATTTCTCATACAGAATTCGGCACCTATCGAACTCTCTTAGTTTTATTTCCAAGTCTATGTAACCTTTGAAAAGCTTTGGTTTAGGACACATGCCTATTGACCTCCCCAAAAGTTTTCTAGCCGTCGGCAAGTTTCCTTGTCGAATCTCAAACTTCGCATAATCGAGCCAAATTTTAGCAAAAGTAAATTTCTTGTGAGGAATAATGTCAATGAGACGACGATATACTCTCCTGGTAAGCTCAAGATCGTTTTTCTGAAGTTCACACCATAAGACATACTTCCTCCAGAGGTAAATATACTTCCTCCAGTGGTCTTTAGAAAGACTCAAAGGGGTGTTTTCCACTGCTCTTTCAAATAGCTCTACCACAGTTTCAACAGACACATTTTCATTGTCAGATGATAGTAATAAATATGCGAACCATGAATCGTAATCGCGAGGATCAGATTCAACAGCTAGCTGATAGACGGTTTTTCGCTCGAGATAGACAGCAAAATTAACATTTAAAGGATCCCCATATCGTTTCTCAAACGATGAATAAGCTTGAAACAAGCGGGAGCCAGAGATTTCTGTAACATTCTGAAATCCATACTTATATATGGCTCTGGCTCTCTCGATTTCATGTAATGATATTTCGAAAGCAGCAAATGCAATTATTAGATTTTCATCGACATGTTTTTTATTATTTGTAAATGAATTATCAATGGCTTCGGTATATATTTGACGAACACTATCGATATCTCCAAACTTTGCTTCAAAATTCGCCCATTCTATCCAATTCTCAGCATCGGGAAAACTAGCTACTAGCTGCTGATAGATCTGCCGAACACTTTCGTATTCTTTGTATCTTAACTCGAAAGCTATCCATGCTTCAAAAGGAGTTTTAGACTTGGCAAACTTGATCCATCGTTGAAATAATTCGCGGCACTTGGCCACGTTACCCAATCTCTCTTCGACATGTATGTACTCAAACCAGAATTTATCAACTAGCGGTAAAATGACCACAGTATGCTCTAAAAGATTTCTTGCATGATTAATGTTTTCATGCTTAAGCTCTGATCGAATATATCTCAATCTTAACGGAATATCATATGGTTCAACAGCTAGAGCCCGCTCAAATATTGATCTTGCCCTAGCAAATTCGTTCTGGCTTAGCTCGAACTCTGCATACCTCATCCATTGCCGAGTGTCATGAGACTTATGACGCAAAGCTACCTCATATTCTTCCCGTTTACGTCCTTGAAATGACTTTAACTCTTCCATATCTATGACTTCGGGGCCTGGCTTGCGTTTTAAACTGCTTCCTTCTCGCAGCTTTTGAGCATCCTGCAAGATCTGCTCTGCAGTAACCTGCACCGCTGCCGGTGCCTTATTTTGTACCAATGATCTATTCATGGTTTGTTGTTAATGATAAGTACATGTGCAATATGATGGAGAATCAGGGATTAATGAGAAAGTAGAGATGTAATCAATCCAAATCACATGGGAGTAAATGTGAGCCTAAGCTCTGGAGCGGCTAGAGTGATAGTTATCATAGATAGCACAAGATTTTTCATAAATAGTGATGATATTTTGTGCTAATTATTTGTTGTTACGATTTATACATTCATAGCTGACTCGATCTTTGTTTGTACTATTGATGGTTTCAGAAAAGTAGTCGTATATCACATTAAATGTTATCATATCTATCATGTTTACTGGGTTAAGACCGCGATGAGATTAATGAAGGGGGAGGGAGAGAAAAAAACAACAACAGCTGGTCAGAAAGTCGTATTTTTCTTTTTTGTTTCTTTTTTTTTTTTTTTTTTTTTTTCTTTTCTCTCTTTCGCTAGTACATAAAACTTGTACACTTAAAATCTGAAATATGTGATGTGCTTTCTATAAAACCTTCACATATTAAGTTCTTTGTCTAGGTCCATCACATCAGGATTATCACTGACCATCCCTAGAGCTTCAGCAAAAGGCACTGTGACTCTTTGTATATCACGTTGTCGGCCCAATGCCAAAACA
>JAJMFE010000001.1:0-48008 GCA_030574555.1 Tortispora phaffii | reverse complement strand
ATTCATTTCTCTCTTTCGCTAGTACATAAAACTTGTACACTTAAAATCTGAAATATGTGATGTGCTTTCTATAAAACCTTCACATATTAAGTTCTTTGTCTAGGTCCATCACATCAGGATTATCACTGACCATCCCTAGAGCTTCAGCAAAAGGCACTGTGACTCTTTGTATATCACGTTGTCGGCCCAATGCCAAAACAATCTCTTTTAACAAATCGTGCTTTTTATGGCCGCAGAGCATTGGATCCCAATTAGGTGAGTCGTCTCCGGGGCCAAGCAGTTCGCGGCAAAGTTCATCCAATCTGTCTCTCAGCCCTTCTTCAGCGATTCTTCGGGCATAAAGTATCAGATGACTTTTGAGTTCTTCTTTGAGATTGAATAGTATAGCCACTCCCAGTCTATTTTCCAAATGGGCAATGGATACTACCGTTCCAATGTTCTCGCAACCTTCACGCATTTGTGCGGCCTTCACTAGTCGTTGCAGTATTCTACCCCTGCCTTGAAGTAGCATCTGACTATCAGTTCGCCTCTCAGCCATTCCGATTACCCCAGTAACTTTTCGGACTACAGAGGAATCCCAATACTGTGAAGATATCAACCACCAAGATTCTGAGATTCTATGCCAAGAATACATACTGGCAGAATACCCGAAAGAATCACCGGTGGATAATGAGAGAAAAGGGGTTCCTGTTGAGGATAGACCACATTGAGTCACGGAAGGTGCCTTATGCAGTGAACTATCGGTTAAGCATGCGACATCAAGAATGGGAGCTATAGAGATAGGGGGGTGTAATGCTTTAGATTCGATCACGTCCCAAACGTGAACGACTCCTACAGAAGTAAGAACCATGAGGTAGTGATCTTTGATCTCCAGAAAACATGGTGAAGATTCCAAAATAGTAGGAGGAAATAACCGTCTCCCGGTAGGGGTGTAAACATGAAGCACTCCTTCTTCTGTAACAAGAGCCCAGAAATAATCATTGCCTGCAGAGAGAAGAACGTTCCTTGGTAGAAAGTCTTGCCAAATTACAGCCCCATTATGAGTCACAGTAATCCGGGTAGGTGCTCTTTCTGACCCCGATCCGTTACGGACTTCCAGTAAATATGGTGAACCATCGACTTGATAATTCATAGCGGTTTGAACTTTAGGGACAGCTAGGCGTACCTGAGAGACAGATAGAGCTGGAGAGATCACAGCAGGTCTAATATATTCAGGCACTTCATTGGCTATGCGTTTGTGTTCCGGTGGGTCATGATTCTCGTCAACCTTGAGCTTTCGTTTATTCCCTACCACCAATGTGGAGACTCCACCAGGAGGGAGAAGGGTTGAGGGTTTAGAAAATTCAGCAGTTTGCTGTATTGTGGTAGAATTAGAGACGACAGGCTGTGAGTCAATTAGTGGAGCCGTAGCAAGAGTGGACTTCTGAGGTTGTCGGGCACTGGACAATAGTTGTGGAGAGACTCTTTTCCGGCCGTCTTTAGTTATAGTGACTTTTTGTTGAATAGGAGCAGAGTTTTGAGGAGTGGAAGATACTGAGCCGGTAGGAATAGGTTTGCTAATTGGCTTCTTGGGCGGTGTAGCACTGACTTGAGGCGAGTCTTGATTTCCCATGAGATCGTTCATTCTAGATTCATTATGCTCCGACTCTTTTGCCGCAGCTAACTCCTCTAGGTCAAGTTGCATGGTAGATTCTGGGAAATGCATCATATCACGACCGCCACCAAACTTTGAGAGTTGATTCTCATTTTCAGACATAGGCAATACAGGCCCAAGCTCTGATTCTTCGAATTGACAAATTGTTATTGAGCCATCCATGGAGGCTGCATATAAATTGAGGCCATTGGGACTCCACCTGAGATCCGTGACAGTCTTTTGTGCGACATTTTGTGCAACCAGAACAGGTCTGGGCAAGGCAGTGTTCCAAATAGATATTGATTTGTCCTGGCCAGCGGCAGCGATATAAGTCATTAGGCGCTTGTTGGACTGATCTTTAGAGTATATCCGAGGAGAGAAAGCAACCACTTCAATTGGTGCTTCGTGGCCGATAAGACTAATGTTACACAGCCAAGATCCTCGACTTATGATAGCGACAGTGGAGACAGGTCCATTGATAGCATTTGAGGCGGCAATATGATTACCATCCGGTGACCATGAAAGGCGACGAAAATATGTCGTTAGAGGAGATTCCTCGAAGGGCTCTGTGATGGTTTGCTCTAAGGAGAAGGAGACATCGGTGGCAGAAGTCCGGTTGTATCTAAATACACGAACAGAGCGGTCGTCAGACGCAGTTGCAAAGAACTTTCCAGCCGGGTCAAAGGTGACTCCTTTCACTAACGACTGGTGTGTGTCTATGCGTTGAAGCTTCTCAAAAGTAGAGCCGGACCATAATAAAATAGCGGAATCCAAGCCGACCGAGACTAATAACGAAGCGTCTGGAGCCCAGGCTAGATCTTGCACATCGTTTTCATGACCTGCACACCGTTTGCGAACTACCCACCTTTCACTTTCGCGTTCAGTGCTGCCGAACTCCACTACCGGCGCAGCGTCTATGTCGTGTTCCCATATTAAGACGACGCGGTCGTCTGAGCCCGAGGCCAGGTATCGCCCATGCGGCGCAAACCGTACAGTAGTGACAGCCCCGCTGTGTGTACTCATAGAGCATAATAGCCTTGTGCCATTGTCCTGGTTGGTATTGGAATTGTTGAATATATGGCTGGTATTCCATATACGGACCTTGCAGTCCAAACCTCCCGAAGCCAACCGTAACCCATCGGGGGAGATATCTAAAGAATATATATCGACAGATTTGTGTTCATCTTGATGTACCAGCCAAGAAGGTTTTAATAGCTTCATCGGTTATAAAGAGAGTAATTGTGCTATATTCTTTTTCTTTTTTTTTTTTAAACCCTCGGGTATATTGTTGCTCAAGAACGCGCTTCGCTCTCGAAGCGATCGAGAGAACGAGAAAGAGAGAGGCATTTGGGTGGTTAGATTACCAGGTTAGGGTTTTTAATGTTATTTTTTTTTTTTTCCTTTGGCTGTCTTAATTTCCCAAGAGCCGACCGGGCTTCAGGAATAAGAAGAGGGACCGACAGACCACACCCACCCACCAAGGGCAAAAAAATTGAACACTCTTTTTTTACCCTCATACTTCTCTTCCAATATCTGTTGTGTGGCGGTTCCCAATACCGGTGGGGCTTAAATGGATTACGCCTCAGAAGAATCAGAAGAACGGCTATGGGTGTACTGGTTTTTGGGGGACAAGGGTAACGAGTATTTCTGCGAGGTGGATGTCGATTTTATCATGGACAGGTTCAATTTGACTGGGCTGAGCACCGAGGTTCCGTATTTCCATGCCGCACTGGATCTAATCAACGATGATCTGGCTGACGACGGTGATTTTGAAGATCGTGAACGCCTGGAAAGCTCGGCCCGGACGCTCTACGGGCTGATTCATGCCCGCTACATCCTCACTTCCCATGGCATGGATCAGATGCTGGAAAAGTACAAGCATTGCGATTTCGGCCGCTGCCTACGGTTCAACTGCGAGTTGCAGCCTTTGTTGCCCACTGGGTTGTCGGATGTTCCTGGTGTCGATACTGTCAAACTATTCTGTCCTCGCTGCGAGGATCTCTATCGGCCGAAGTCCTATCGTCATATTAGCATCGACGGGGCCTTTTTCGGCACCACTTTTCCTCACATGTTCTTCCAAGTCTACCCCGATCAAATCCCCACTAAAACTCCCATTAGACATGTTCCCCGAATCTTTGGTTTTAAGATTCATGAACCGGCAACTTTGGCTCGCTGGCAAGAAACCAAACGGCAAGAACAGGTCCGACGGCTCACCGCTCAGACTGCAAGCTCGACTTCAGATGCTGCATCCGACTAAATATACATAGAATTTTCTTTTACAATTTTCTGGGTCGGCTATCAATATGGCTCTCGTGTTGTTATTATTTTTTTTTCTTTTTTTTTTTTCTTTTTTTCTTTTGGTCGTTTTTCTGTAATGACGTTCTGTAGTTCACATGCATACTTTATACATCTTATAGTAGTTGTAATTTTCGGCCGGCATTATAAAGTAGAAAAGGCTTCACAAAAGTACCATCGGAAGAACAGCTGAGGGAATATCAAGGATTTATTTACAAATATCTTTTTTTATTGCTTTAGATTTATGTATTTTTCTTCTCTTTCTTATTTGAAGTTAAGAGTCAAAGGCAAGAGTATATAGTATATATATTTATAATCATTGTTTCTTCTACGGAAATCATTTTAATTGCTTTGGATTTATTCATTGTCTTTTTTTTCCCCTTCTTTCTTCAGAGTCAAAGGCAGAAGCATATATTCTCCTCATTGTTTCTTCGCTGAGTTATTATTCTGCACCGCATTATAGATCCCCATGCCCCCGGCAATAAACTGGCCCATGTCTTGAAGTCCCGCTGGAATCACAATGGTGTTGGACTCTTTGGCCAGCTTACCAAACGCCTCGACGTACTTCTCAGCAACTTGTAAAGCCACAGCGTCTTGGCCATCGCTGGATTTGATGGCTTCTGATACTCTTTGGATTCCCGTAGCAGTAGCCTGGGCTTTGAGCTTAATGGCTTCGGCTAGACCGTTGGCCTCGTTGATCTGCTCGGTTTGTTTGGCCTCGGAAGCGAGAATAGCTGCACGCTTTTCTCCTTCAGCTCGATTTATAGCGGCCTGTCTTTTACCTTCGGACTCTAATATCTCGGCTCGTTTGGCTCGCTCGGCCGACACTTGGCGATGCATGGCTTCAAGAACATTGGCTGGCGGATGGATATCGCGGATTTCATATCGTAAGCATTGTACGCCCCAGTCCGAAGCTGCTTCGTTGATGGCTTGTGTGATGTGTGTGTTCAGCGTCTGCCTCTCTTTGAGCACATGGTCCAGGGTCATTTGGCCGATTTCGGATCGCATGGTAGTTTGAGCCAGCTGCGCAACGGCATATTCGGCGTTTTCGACACCGTAGCTGGCTTTGTAAGGATCAACCACCTTGACGTACAGCACACCGTCCAGATCCAGCGTCACGTTGTCGGCTGTGATGGCGCTCTGGGACGGAATATCGATGGCCGACTCTTTGAGGCTTTGAACATACGAGATCCGATCAAGAAACGGAATGAGAATGGCCAGTCCTGGCTCGAGAATCCGATGGAACTTGCCCATTCTTTCCACAACCCATGCTGTCTGTTGTGGAACAAACCGAATTATGGTGTTTGCTGGCAGATCATTTCCTTGCTGGAAATAGTTGAGGGCTGGTGAAGCCCGACGAGAATAAGCCCGTTTAACTAACCCGACAGCCAGGTTTTGCTTTACGCAACGTCCCACAAGTCTATTTATAAACATGGAGTTTCCGGCCTGCATATTTATTGTGTCTAGCACTGTTCAGTAATTATGTGGCTCAAATAAGAAGAACAATTAACTGTAAGAAGGATAGTGAGAGTCCAATACTTTTCTGGTTTTAAGGCTTGCAAAAGAACTCAAGCTCCCAAATGTCCCAATCTGAAAGAAGTTTGGGGAAAAAGAGCAGCCAGGCGGAAGTGACGTTTCCTCTCTATGCTTTTTCTCCTCAGCTTAACGTTTAATTAAATATTACGTACGACTGAGAACAACAAATATACGTCCGTTCGCAGCCTCATTGTAGTTCTTACTATTTTCTTAGAAATCCTTTATAATCAATAAGACGCTGTACGATTGTTCTATTAATTATTTTTGTTTAACCTTTTTTTATATTTTTTACAATGTATTAATCAACAAAAACCATTCGTGTCATATAAGTCACCCGTATATTCCGCAAGTCGAGCCTTCAATTAGTCCACAATCAGAAAATAACAGTCATTTACGTCAGTGCTGGTAATATAGCTAATAGTACAACCAGTAATATCACAGCCAAAATCACTAAGAAACAGCATTTTCGGTACCGTGAGTTCCGTTGGCGCTGAGAGGCACGGTTCAGTTCACGGCTGGCAGCCTGAGTGTGTACGGCGGTCTGAGAAATGTTGGCTTCGATATTATCGATGACGTTGCCCTGCTCAGCCACCAATGTCCCTAGATCACGGTAGATTTCGTTCAGCTCCGAAACACCTTGTTCGATCCCCCGGATCTCTTCCTCCCGTTCTGCGATCAATGCCTGATGGTAAGATACTTCGGCTTGGTCGGCAGTGTCTTGTAAAAGCACATCTCCAATTTGCGTCTGGCCGGAGGATAGCTCGTTGGACAAAGCTCCCGACTCGGCTGCAATCTTATCGGCAGCCAGCGCCGTTCTTTGTCTAGAAGCAATCTGCTTTTGCACACTCTGGAACTCGGCTAAGGCTGCCTCTGCCTCACGAGCCAATTTCTGCTGAGTGAACCGTTGAGCTGCTGTGGGCTCTGCCCATCTTTGAAGTTTCCGCAGACCTTGCCCGAGCAGTCGAGCATTTTCCCGACCTTGGTCGAGTAATTTGGCTATACGTTCCTGTAACTGCGATGTATCTTTTGCAGTGCCGATTTGATTCGATAGCCGGTTGGCGGTCGCACTGTCGCTAGAAAGAGCAAACAAAGCGTCTCCGATTTCTTGTGCAAGCTCAGCGAATTCTGGGGAATCTACAAACCCTGCTTCGAGATCATCATCCATAGCGCTTGATATTTGGTGGTTTGTCGACACACTTCACTGGCAAAACAGGGTTGGTTGGTAAGGTAAGGTAAGGGGGTTTTGTGTTATCTATTTGCCCAATATCATCTAGGCCGGGTAACTAGTTATCCTGAGTCGGGACCATCCTCCCCGTCTTATATTATTAGTATGGAGTAGAATACGATTATTCACTTACTGGGGGGAACTTACGCGAAATCTGCCATTCCAATTCACTGGATTAATATAATATAGAAAGAAGAAAAAAATGAAAGTCTTGGAAGAAGGTCAGAGCGCTGACATTGACGTCACGTGGGAAGACCAAAGTAAAATCAACGAGTTCTCCAAACTGAATTTGGTCCTTCAGGAGCAAGAAGATCAGATGAAGAAACTGGAAGAGGAAATCGAACATGTGTCTGACGCCAGCATGGAAACTCAGGTTGCTGTGGATGGTGACGACACTGCAATGATCCGGATTGGTTCTTCCTTTTTCCACCTGCCGCCAGAAACTGTGGTGGAAAAACTTGAACAGATCGAGGCTGAACTGACCCAGCAAAAAGAAGAGCTGGCCGATGCTACTCAGGCCACCAAGTCCCGTATGCAAGAGTTGAAGGTGGCTCTGTATGCCCGTTTTGGTCAATCAATCAACCTGGAAATGTGATATTCTTTTTTAGAAAAAAAAAATGACAAATATTCACTCATCTCTTTTTCTTATTGCCATGGCTCGGGGTCTTCGACTGTGGTCGTCCGTGGTTTCTTGTCCCCGAACCTTGGGTCCCAATACTAACAATACTTAGAATAACACGTATTTTTTGTAGGTACAACCCTTGAGATTGTTCATCCTTTCTTATCCTTTTTTTTTTTTTTTCTCTGTGAGTTTGGCGTTGCGTAACTGGGGATGCGGTGGGTTCTTGGTCTTAGTACGGTTCTAAGTCTTCCCGGTACCGATCCTGTTGCCGATTTTGCGGTTTCTGATGCTCTGCGAATACTGGTGATCGTTACTCCCTCCGAGCTCTTGATCTATCAACAATCTCCAACGTGCTTGTTATTTCGTCTTTCTCGCTCGGTCTCTTGTATAAATACCCATGGATCTAATATCTCGGTAGAATTGGACGACGCAACAGCCACCTGTGCCGTTCTTACCACTGCCGGTACGGTCTTGCTCTATGCTCTCGACAAACGGAGGACTTCTGTGGGCAATTTCGTGGTAGCCGGTTCTGATAATTTGCTTTTTGATCCTGCTCCTATGTCTTACTTACCTGGTCCCTCTCAGGGTCATGGCTTGATGTCTATCTCGGCTTCTTTGGTAGCTACTTTGTCTGTCCAGGCTAGATGCATCTCGTTATTCAATAATGGCTTGCTTGGGATCTGCAATGCTCCAGAATCTAGATCAAACGAGTCTATGGTTCGTTTTACTTTGGATTTTGACTCTCACAATCTATCCTATTTTACTCTGGACGACGACGTCGATAAGTCTGCCTCTTCACTGCGAACCTTCGTCTTCCCCCGCCGGCATTTGTTCGCAATTGTTTCATCTTATATGTCTTTTTATTCGAGCTCAGGTACCTTTCTGTTCTCTATTGAAGAATCTCCTATTACTGTGGCATTCAATTACACCTATGGACTTGCTTATTTAGCTACTGCGTCGGGGAAGATTCATATCTATCAGCTCACCTCTTCAGCAGCTGTTTTCCGCAAATCTATTACCTCTCCATTGCCTGAATCTGGCAAGGTTTTAAACATCTCGTGTTCGCCTGATGAAGTGGCCTTTTTTGTTTGCTTTGAATATGGCTGGGCATTGTACTCCGTCTTTGGTTCTCTCACTTCCTATTGGCCTAACTTGTATTCGAACTCGCCGGATGAATCATTCTTCGTTACAAACGCTCTATGGTCGACCACAACCCTACAGCTCTACCTTTCTCACAAGACAAACCCTGAAGTCATTGTTCTAGATGTCGCACAGTGGAATGCCAGCCGTAATACCAATTGGCAGGATGTTGTCAATCCTGCTTTAATATGTCATGATTACCGTATCAGTCTCTTCAGAGGCCACCAGCTTGATGAGGACGATGCCATTAACCAGGAAGTACCTCAATGGTTACATGTCACGGTTCCCTCTCATTACACTGCTTTGTATGCACCCATCCGCTATGTATGTACTTCACCTGATGGGAAATACACTGCCATAGCTGGTTCAAACGGCTTGATGCACTATTCAGTCGCGTCAAAAATTTGGAAACAATTCACAGATATAGATTCTGAAGTCGAATTCACAGTAGATGGCGGAATGGTGTGGTACGCCCACTTCCTCATCGCAGCTGTGGCTACTCGAACCCAGGTTCAGATTCGCGTGTATTCTCGAGAGTATAGTCTGTCTCGAGACTCTTCCATAATTACTGTACCAGTAAAAGACAGGATCCTTCTTATGTCCGTGGTGAGCGATTCTTTGCTGGTGTTTACCGAATCCAATCTCTTGCATCAATATCAGATCCGGCCAGATCACGTAAATCAGATCACGCTGGTCGCGGTCAACTCTATTTTGCTTACAAAGTATATTAAAACCCCAGCACTGGTTCGACAACTACAATGGATTGTACCCAGTGAACAAGATCTGCATGGCGAACCTATCAATGACTCGCGTTTGGCATCTCTGTATATGCTAATCGAAGGCCAATTAATACTTCTTCAGCCTATACAGTCTCAATCTGAATCAAGTGACGATGTAGCAAAACATCCCGAATACTCTAGGACTGTTTTGGAGTCAGGTATTGAGTATTTCCATGTGATCAGTCGTGGTACTTTGAGAGACAGTATTTGGGCTTACAATGGTGAGCAGATGCTTTTTTGGTTGGACGTGACTAAAGACAGTAGTGATGGAGATAATCATATATCACATGGGAGATTATCGGTGGAT
Organism: Tortispora phaffii; assembly: GCA_030574555.1. Taxonomy (NCBI): domain Eukaryota; kingdom Fungi; phylum Ascomycota; class Trigonopsidomycetes; order Trigonopsidales; family Trigonopsidaceae; genus Tortispora; species Tortispora phaffii. The sequence goes on along the minus strand of JAJMFE010000001.1, from coordinate 38,471 downwards.
TTCTATCCATTATCTGTGATGATAGACCGGGGGGTGGTGATGGGATTGGAAACTCGCGCGGAGAAAAATATATCACACCCTGGCACACTCAACTTCCGATGGTTCCCTCAATCCATGCTGTTCTTGCCTAGTCTCTGGCACAGCTTACTGAATAATCAGAGAATGACAGACGCATTAAATCTTGCTGGTCAGTATGCGAACCTGAAGTATTTTCAGTATTCTTTAGAAGTATTGCTACATGAGATGCTGGAACAGTGTACAACGAGTTCACTAGAGGAGAAAGTGGGCTCAGGTGTGGATGAGCTCAAGCAGACTGTGAGTTTCCTGGATCATTTCCCGGAAATTCTAGATATTATAGTTCGCTGCACGCGAAAAACAGATACTCGATACTGGGGTCTTCTGTTTGAAATCACGGGCCCTGCGCAGATGATGTTTGAGAGGTGTTTGGCGGAGAACCGTCTAAATACTGCAGCTGGGTTTTTGGTGATTATGCAAACGTTTGAGCCAGATAGAGATTTGTCTAAGGATTTAGGAAGGCTTCTGGGCCGCTCGACTTCGGCCCAAGATTGGGCATTAAGCAAAGAACTGGCCCGATTTGCCCATGTATTGGGCTTGAACTCAGTGCTGGAGGAGTTTGTAAATCCATAAAAGAGGAGAAAGAGAATATAATGAGAAATGACTAAATTAACAGACCACTTTTGTATATTAATCATAGAATTATTGTAAATTATTACTATTGTGCTTCATAACTGTGACGTTTTTCCCTATCTCGCTCGTCCTTCAGAGATCGTCCGAATCTTAAACTTCTATTATTATCCGCAAAAACTCGCGAATCTGGGAGAATTGTGTCCGCTAATTAGTATTGAGTTTCCACCATTAATCAACAATGTCTCTACCGAAACGAATAATAAAGGTAAGTCATACAGAAAACAAAACCCATTTTGATTTAAAGAACTAAAATATCTAACATAGGAAACAGAAAGACTGGCATCGGATCCAGTACCAGGAATTAGTGCTGAGCCACATGAAGACAATCTGCGCTACTTTGATGTCAGGATCAAAGGACCCGAGGGGTCCCCGTACGCAGGAGGAACATTCAATTTGGAGTTGTTTCTGCCTGAGGATTATCCGATGGTAGCACCACGAGTTCGATTTCTCACTAAAGTGTACCATCCGAACATCGACCGGCTGGGTCGGATATGCTTGGATGTGTTAAAGAACAATTGGTCTCCGGCGCTTCAGATCCGGACAGTGTTATTGTCCATTCAGGCTTTACTGGAATCTCCTAATCCCGATGATCCTTTGGCCAACGATGTGGCTGAAGCATGGAAGGAGGATCAAGATAAAGCCATTGAAACTGCCAAAGAATGGACTACTATATATGCCAAGCACTCATAACGAGGAATGGTGCTATGGATGACCGTGTACCAGACTCGTGTTTTTTTTCTTTGTGTGTGTGTCTGGTTTAGTTGCTGTTTATAGACTCTGTGTGGTTTCTTCAGTTTGTCGTCTTCCTTTGATCTAGAAAAAAAGAAAAAGAAAAAGGAAGCACGAGGAGTGTGTCCGGATGGTGGTTATCATGATACGCATATCATTATTTTGAGGCCCTCTAACAAATGGATGATTTGCATGGAAATATACTTCCTCCTCCTCCTCCTCCTCCTCCTCCTCCTCCTCCTCCTCTTCTTCTTCTTTTTCTTCTTCGTTTTAGTTTGATACTTGCGGACAGGACTGCCCTGGCTTCGAATCATGTGGGTGCATGGATAAGAGCTTTTAATACATACAGCTAACTGATGACGAATACTGGTGAGACAGATCGTAGAAATCTCCGTCGATAGTCCTCTATAAACACATCCAAGCAGGGCAGTGGAGTGCGATGTAGATATATCCTATAATTTTATGATGTCACTATAGTATCTAAAAAGCCTACTGTCATATCTGAACAATTAAAATAGAGTCATACTCATACTCATACTATTAATCAAGCTAAAACTACGATGTGCACTCCATAATGGTGTTTACAACATCGCCATCATTGCGCCGCAATGCCGCGACGGCTTTACCTCGCGAGACATTGGCTTGGTCAACCACCATTTGAATATCTTCCGGGTTAAGGCCAGTCTCGTCGACTTCACCTTCGTCTTCTTCTTCCTGTTCAGGCTCCTTGCCCTTGGCTTCCAAGCCAGCAGCAGCGTCGGCCAGCACGTCAGGAGCACCTTCACCGGCAGCTCCAGCAGCTCCGGCAGCTCCATTGGCAGCAGCGGCATTCTGCATGGCACGGCTTAATCCCTGCATGTCGGGAGAGGACAGATCTTCGACGCTAATATCGCCAAAGATGACGTAGCCGCCAGCAGGAGTACGGTAGACCTCTGGGTTTTGTACAGCAAAGAGCAATGATTGTGTGCGGCGCAAGACCACTCGGCTGATTCCAGGAACCTTCTTGAGGCCCAATTTGATGATTGCCTGACGAGCCTTCTTCTCGTTGCGGGAAACAACCACCGATTGGCCGGCCTGAGGAGCCGCTACCTCCTCGGCGCCCTGTTCAACCTCGGGCTGGGCATCGGTGACTTCCTCGATTTGAGATTCTTTGATTTCTTCGACAGACATTTTTTTATGTAAAACGGACTACAGATAATATAGATATAAAGAAAAAGCTATATAACCCCGACTGTAATTGGAACAGGAGAGTGTGCAGTAGGCCTTTGGGAGCACCTGCGTGGTAAACCCTACCACAGTCACGCGATAGGCCGAACTGGAGGAACAATGATTTGTAGTTGGGAAAATGCAAAATTACTCTCTCTAATAGAGTGGAAGAAATCCCAAGGAAATCCTTTGGGATCGAGATCGACATGTAGTTACTACATAGAAGATAACAGTAGTTTCCTAGAAAATAAGATAAATGATTTTATTTTCATTTTATTTTTTTTCTTTCTTTAACAAGTTTACAATTTTACAATTTTTAAAATGGGAGACAGGGGCGATTTGACGGTACCTCCTCCAAATCGATTCGTATAAACCTTCTCAACCAACAAGGTTTTCCCTATAAACTTGTAGGCTGTGTGGAAGACTGGGTAAATTTTGGTGGTGTGTAAAAGTAGCAACAAAGACTGTAGAGACAGGATGGAGTGGTTAGATCTCGTCGATGTCGAACTCGAAGTTGACGTCTTCATCTCCCTCGGTAGTGAAGGTGTCGTTTTCGTGGATCCTGGCTGACTCGGGCAACTCTCCATGACGTTGAAGCTGGCGGGCCTCGTCCGCAGTGTATTTCAAGATCACATCGGCTTGGTCGTCCTGGAAATCTCTCAGTGCCAATAATACAATATCGCCTTGGTTGATCCACACTTTCTTGCGCATTTTACCACGAATATGAGCCATGCGAGTCTTGCCGTCGAAGCAGGAAGCCTCTACTCGGCCGTTTCCTAACATTTTAGTAACTTGAGCATACTCCTGTTCCTCGTCTTTAAACTGCAGTTCGCGTTTATCGTTCTCGTTGTCGTTCTTTCCACGACGACGGTTCTAGGGTTAGTTCTAATGATTTCTCTCTTTTTTTTTTCTTTCTTTGCTTCTACGGTCCTAACACTAGGATCCCTTGCCTTGTTGCTTGGGCCTCAGGAACACCACTTTTGAGGTGTGGGTGCTCAGTGTGATAGTCTCTGGTTTTTTATAATAAAAAAAAATTACATACTTTTCCTCCCTGTAGTTAGTATTATGTTTCTTTCGTTTGCTTTTTTTATATAAATCTTTCTTAATATTTTTTTTATCGTCTATTTAGCGTCATGCATTGTAGAACTATACATACCTTTCCTTTGTTCTTGGGCATATTAAGTGAGTGGTGTCTAAAGAGAGAAATCTCCCTTCGAATTTCTCTAGTTTTAAGGTCCCATTAAAACCCGCCAATCCTTCTCCCGTTCATTATTAACCTACCAACTGTAATCTACTGTAATATATACTTACTATATTTAAATCTACAATCCTTTCTATCACAGTCAGATTTATTTTACCGGCTATTTCTCGAATTGAGTTGTTACTATTATATATTTTATATAACCCGGTTCTTCCTCCCCTTTTCTTTTCCTTTTTTTTTTTGATTTAGTTTTCATTGCGACCTTAATAAATGTATAACCAGAACCAATCTCCTCCACTACATCATCCTGTTCCTCAGCATCCTATTCAGTTTCAGCCCTATCCGAACCAGCAACAGCCTAATCCTCAAGCCGCCAGTAATCAGTTTCCGCCAAACCAGCCTTATGTCAGCGGTGGCCAACACATTCATCCTGGTCTGCATCAAACTCATGCGGCTCAGCCCGCTTCAATGATGGGCGGCCCGTACGCTGCTGGCCCGCCTCCGCCAGCGGGGAACCAGCCTGGCCAACAATCAACGGCGCCCTCAGGAAATCACTTCCCGTTTCTTAATGACCCTGCAGCATCGCTTGGGCTTCAGATGGCTGGCAACGCCGTGTCCATGGGCCAAGAATACTACGAAAACTCCGTTGGGCGGTATTTCTCGTTGGCTTCTCTCCGTATCTACTTCCAGGTCTCCAACGCATACGTGGCCAAAAAACTCTTTTTGGTGTTAGTGCCCTGGCGCAATCGGGTCTGGTCCCGCCAGGTAATGGCCCGTGGCTCGGGCTCCGATAGTCCTATTCCCGGCTCGCATTCAGCTACCCCAGTGTCTCAGAATGTCACTTATTCTGCTCCTCGAGTAGACGTGAACGCGCCAGACATGTACATTCCGCTCATGAGCTTTACTACCTATTGTCTCCTTGTAGCCGTGTTGCGTGGCCTAGAAGGCCAGTTCTCCCCCGAACTTTTCACCTACACTGCCTCCGGTGCACTTTTAGTCATGATACTTGAAATCTGTTTTCTGAAACTAGGCACCTATGTTCTCAACATATCCAGTCAAAGCCAGTGGCTTGATCTGGTCGCTTATTCCGGCTACAAGTTCGTGGGAATTATCGCTGCTACGGTCCTTCCATGGCCTTTTGCTGGCCTGTTGTCTTATCTGCCTTACGTTTATATCTTTGCGGCCAACTCATTTTTTCTTTTGCGATCCCTCAAATATGTAGTACTGCCCGAAGCTGATGGCTATGATTTAGCTCCAGTAACTCCTAAGCAGCGGCAACGGCGTGTTCACTTCTTGTTCGTATATGCCGTGATCATTCAGTTGGTTTCCATGTACTTTCTCATATTATAGATCGGTGTCTTTTCTTTTTTTTTCCCCTCTTTTTTTTTTCCTGGTTTTCTCTTCCTATTCTCTTCAGTTGCATTTCACTCTCGATGCTTTCTTCCCTTTCACATGACCTTGCCTTCTCAGCTCCCTCACACACTAACTTCCCCATATATTATATAAACTCTTTATCTCTCTCTCTCTTTCTCTCTCTGTTCTGATTCAACTCCCATTTAATCGATCCTCGAAGTAATCCTTCCTGGATTTTTAATTTCTATATATCATTGTATACGTTTAATATTGAATTCAGCTTTGCAACTTGTTTTGCCCTTAGAAAAAATGCCTTTTATAGAGTCCGATCCTGTGATTGCTGTGTCCCATACTGGTGAACCCGAAACATTCGCCTATACTACTGCTTTACTTCGTTGGGTACCGATTGTTGAAGGAATAATCTCCGATGTTGACAGCCATAGAGCTGAAGACGATCAATCTGCCATAGAGCTGGTTGATCGTCTCAATTCAATTATAATAGGAATAAAGAACAATGATCCTGTTCCAAACTTAGAAGATTCAGAGCCCGACAAAGATGTTTACCAGGCCGAACTGGCTTATCTGGCCTCTCAAGCTGGCCAGACTACGCTTCCTTTTCGCAATGGACCTTGGTTATTTACTGAATGCTATTTGTATCGCTTAATACATAGCTATTTCTTGAAAGCCGGCAATTTCTGGAGTACCCATGATCCTTTCCGAGTAACCAAACGAAAGGCTTTTGAAACATCGATCCCAAATGCTGCACAACTGTCACACCGGTTTCACGCTTCTATGGAAGCTGTTCAAGCTGCAACATTTGTTGGACTTCACTCTTCTAATCCATCTCTTAATAGAAAAATCTTCTCTGAAGTCTTATTTGTGGCATTGTGGGGAAATGCATCTGACCTTTCTCTTATGCCCAACGCAACTGCTGATGATTTGCAGCGAGTTCAGGCTGAAAAATCGTTGGAGGTCGCTTTTGCGCACTTAGTAGATAACGATGTCGACCAGACTTATGACCTACTTGCTAGTTGTGCCCCTGGTTGTCAGATCGATATTGTGCTGGACAATTCAGGGTTCGAGCTTTTCTCAGATCTTCTTTTTACTTTGTATCTCTTAGATACCAAGTTAGCCTCTAAAGTTGTGCTTCATCCAAAAAGGTTCCCGTGGTTTGTTTCTGATGTTCTGGTGCATGACCTGGAAGATTTACTGCAGATGCTCGAGCACGTTTCCCCATCAGAACTAGTCTCTACAGAATTTTCGACTGCCGCCGTTAGTACTGCTAAAACTATTCGTACTTATATATCTTCTGGTGCTCTTTTAGTTAAAGAACATGCCTTTTGGACTACCGCTCACCCTATTGGACGCATCTTCACTGAAGCACCTGATTTGGCAGAGTATTTCCATGCGAATTCGAGTCTAGTTGTATTTAAAGGAGATCTTAACTACCGCAAACTCACATATGATGGCAAGTGGCCTCGAGATACTGCTTTTTCCAAAGCCATTGGTCCTTTGGCTACCGACCCGTTGAAATTTCCAGTCTTGTCTCTGAGAACATGCAAAGCAGATGTCTGTGTAGGCATGGACGCAGCTCAAGCCCGCCGGCTTGACGAAGAAACTAAAGGCAAGTGGTCATATGATGGTAAGTATGCTGTTGTTTCTTTAAATTATTAGAATTGTGGGTTTTTTTCTCTGTTCTCCATACAAGTCTTGTAGCATCTAGCCAACCCTACGCCAATAATCAGTATGTGTCCCAAGCCAGAGTGTAGATTAACTTAGATAGAGATCCTGCTAAGAGTGATATGATATATTCCTTCTGGATATTTGATAGGCATTGTAAGTAAGATGGCAATAATGTGTGTATGTAGAGTCTAACTCAGGTGACTGTATATTTAAAAGAGTATGGCATCTTGGAGATACTGCTGAAGCTGATAACAAGGAAGATCTCAGTAAACTTGTATTTGGAGTTACCTTTTCTTTGAGAAATATGGTTCGACAACTTGGAGGCCCAGACGAAGCTTTTTCTGCATTCTCTACCTCGAAATACCGGCTGCATTTTTACGAGACTCCTACAAATACTCGGTTTGTGTTGATTTCCGACCCTTCAGTAGAATCACTTCAAGTAGTCCTACATCAAATCTATTTGACATTATACGTCGAATACGTTATTAAAAAGTAAGTGAACCAGTTATTTTCTTTTTTTTTTTTTTTTTGGATTTATCTACTGTGATACGATTGTTGTATTCAGGGATACTCGTTTTCGTTTTGGATTGGTTACTAACTAAGTCCTCTTACTCCTATAACTGAAGCTGGCGTTACAGGAAACGTCAATAATGACTTGTTCAGTTTAAGTCTCGATTCTTTCGTAAAGACATTATCTACCTACTCTTGAATTATTGTCAACACTGCTTGTTCTTTGCTGGTCTTGGATAGCAGACCTCTTACTTCAATCGTGTTCATCCTCGTTTCACTAATGATTGCCCACTCACGGTTTCCACAAAGGTGCTGGACTAGTAGAATCCTGAGTCTGTTGTGGTAGTGTCGATTTTTTTTTCCTTTTTAGTTTTGGTGTAATATACACTAACTCGTCTTGTATTACAATACCCTTCCACTCGTGTGCTATCCTTGTAACTACAAGTGTCGATGATACTCTCATAAGATCCTTTTAAATTATGCAATATTCTTTGGTGGAGTATAATTTTGATGCAGATTGTGCTAAATAATGTTTCATGATTAATTGCTGTTATTAATGTTATATATTATGTATATCTATTACACTCTTGTAGTCGCTTATGTTTTCTTTTTTCTATCCAAATTTGGGATAATCGGAGAAATAGAACCTTTCTTTACACTGAATTTTGAGAACTGAACGACTTCAGAATGTCCACAGAACGTCGTATTTTACCTAATATTCTGATCACAGGAACACCAGGGACAGGAAAATCCACACATGTAGAATTATTAATGGATCACCTAGCCGATTCCAAACACAGCGACAGTATATCTCGGATGGATATCACCCAAATCGTTAAAGAAGACGATTGTTCTGCCGGCTACGATGAAGAAAGAAGTTGTGTGATAGTGGACGGGGAAAAACTAAACAATATAGTGCAAGAAAAACTAGAAAAAGGGGGGAACATAATCGATTGGCATGTAGTTGATGAATTGAATCCGGATCTAATCGATTTGGTAATTGTGCTTCATTCGGGCACCGAGCAGTTATACGATCGACTGAAGAAGCGAAACTATGAAGAATCCAAGATCCAAGAAAACATCGATGCAGAAATCATGGGAATCATCCAAGAAGAAGCGCTGGAAAATTTTCCGCCTGAGTGTGTTGTTAGTTTATCTAGCGATACTATTGGAGAAATGGAAGCTAATATCGAACGAATTGGTCTTTATATCGATAATTGGGTTCAGGATAATTGATTTAGTCTACCAAGTACATAACTCATTTTGTTACTCTAAAAAGAAAAAAGAAGGGGAAAAAAAAATCCAGCTCTAGTTCTTTTCCTATTGAGAGGCTGCTCGTGCGTCCAGAAACGAGCGAAGTTTCCGTAAAGCCTTTCCTCTATGACTGATAGAATCTTTCTTTTCATGGGTCATTTCTGCAAAAGTCTGATCCTGGCCAAGGGGCTCGAAAACTGCATCCCAACCGAAGACTTTAACACCTCTCGCAGGAACGATCTGCCCATCACACACTCCTTGGATGATCTGTACTGGATGGCCGGGTCCTTCACAGAATGCAAAGGTGCATACGGCCTTGGCAGTCTTATCTTCATAAGCAGCCAATAAATTGTTAAGACCTTCATGCCCCAAAAGCTCTTGAAACCATTTTATATAGACGCCTGGCAGTCCATTCAAGGCATTAAAACATAACGCAGTGTCTTCTACGAGAACCGGACCTTGGACTACCTTGGCAGCCTGGGTACATTTTTCTGTAGCTACATCTTCGATAGTACCTTGGAGTTCAGGCAGATCGATAGCTTGATTTTCTACTTCGTAGTTTCCATCCAAGACCCTTTTGACTTCTGCAAGTTTATTTTTATTACCAGTAACAAAAATTATTGCTTTCCCCATAGTGTGAGTTTTTTCTACACCTACTGCAGAAATATTCTAGTTTACTTCTTGGGACAATTATATTTTTAAATTATAAAATAGGGTTCAGAGATAAATCAAAGTTGAGAGAGATACCTTAGTAAGATCTCTCCCCTCTATCTTTTCTACTCATTGCTATATTCATTGATAAAATCACTCATATTCCTTTTCTTAAAGGAGAAAAAAAAAAGAAAGGGAAAAAAGAGGGTTTTTGGGATTGGAAAAAAGGCTTAACTCGTTACGGTAATAATATAGGATATAATTGATCAAATGCCAGACCACCAGATTTTAAGCCGGGACCAACGGCTAACTACTCTCGGTATGTTCATCATTGACACAATCGAATTCGAGTATAAAAAGCTCGATAACATCATCGGGGGTGCAGGAACATATGCCATATTTGGAGCACGTTTGATTGCTGGCAAGGATCGTACTACTTGGATCGTTGATTGCGGAAGTGATATGCCACAGCAGATGATCCAAGAAATAGAATCTTGGAATTCAGGTGCAATTTTTAGGTATAGCTCTAACAGATTAACCACACATGGCTGGAACAAGTTTGGGCCAGGAGAGTATCGCGAGTTTCGGTACCTGACTCCAAAGCTTCGTCTGACTGCTCACGATCTCATCGAGAACAACATAGCCAACTCAGGAGGCATACATATGATATGTGGACACGACAGGGCACAAGAAAATATAGATGTGCTGCAACAATATGGCGAGAACCATGATCTAACTATGCCATTGTATCTCTGGGAGCCAGTTCCCGGGTGCTGTACACCAGAACAATGCGATGGAATGCTGGAAACCATCTCAGATGTGCCAATATCAGTTATCACGCCAAATCTAAATGAAATCGGGGCTTATTTTGGCTTGAATATCACCGAAGATGATGATCAATGGGAAACATACGCTCGTGATCTTGGACAAAGACTACTGAATGCCCTTCGACAAAACCGAGCTGCACAAGCCGGAGTCAATGTAGCTGCAGTAATTCGCTGCGGAGCCCAAGGATCAATTGTGATCAGTAATTTATCTAAGGCGCATGTTCCCGCGTATTCTAGTCCTGGATTTGTGGTTGTTGATCCAACAGGGGCCGGCAACTCCTACGTCGGAGGATTAGGCGCCGCGCTTTTACAAGGTAAAAACATTATCGAAGCTGCCGCTTACGGAACGACAGCAGCCTCATACATTATCGAGCAACATGGCCTTCCCTCGCTTACAGACATAGAGCCCACTGTGGAATCTCGAGTGAGCACTATTCTTCAAAAAGTCAAGATCTACGACTAACACTACGACCAGACTACAACCGAAGGTATTGATGGCAAAACATATCCCATTACAAGTAACAAGCCATATTTCTGGAAAAGACTTTGTTAACCATACATTGGTTCTTTCCGTAATGGGTTTTATCTGTTGCGAGTTGCCAGAAATTATTGGCATTTAAGGTTTTTCTCGAGCCAATCACTAATGGGACATCAAAGCCCAGAATGGATCCGAACGCAGTTAAAGAGAGACAGAGAGAGAGAGAGAGAGAGAGAGAGAGAGAGAGACACACACACACAGAGAGATTTGCTCCTTTTTCAAGTTAGTCTCTAAAATGGGGGGTTTCCTCTTAAAACTTGCCGTGTGACTACGGTTAAATTATAACGTCTGTATAGTTACAAAGACAACTTGAACTTGGTCTCTGATTGGTCGATATTGCTCACCTTGGGTCAGTCAGACGCACAAAGTACGCACCTGTTTTTTGGGACTTTCACACAGAATAACCTTTCGAGAAAGTTAGTAGGAGGGGGACCTAAAATAAAACCTTCTTAATTAACAATTTGTCCGACTAGACAGAGGGCCATGCACGTTTCAGATGATACGTCGATCTTCAAAAAAGATGGTCGAGGATGCTCAACGTCTTTAGATTGCGTATCCGAAGGCCCGCTAGCCACATCTCGTCAGGCGCCCAGCTATGATCTTGCTGCAAAGATGAAACATGATCGGCCCAGCTCTCGATCCGCTAGTTCTTCCACAGTATCAGAACCCGCAAAAAGTATTAAATCTAGCATGTTCCACTATTTTACGACTCACCAGATCTCGTGCTTTTCTTGTCTGGCTCTAGGGATACTGGCTGTACATTTCCTATTCCCTAACCAATGGACGACAGCAATGCTCCATCTCAGCTACCAGAATGGACCGGACTTGTACATGATAGGGCCTCTAGATATCATGATTGTTATTTGGTGGTTTGTTATTATATCACTGGCTCGTGTTCTGATCATGGAGTACGTGTTCATTCCCCTATCTCGATCTCTTGGGGTGCGGTCTGCGAAACAGCAGACCCGGTTTGCTGAACAAGGCGCCATATTGACATACTACACATCCATGTTTATTTATGGCTTCATACTTTATCTCAAGTCTCCCTACGCATTTAATTACACTCACTTATGGGCCGACTGGCCACATCTCTTGCTAAATCACTCTCTCAAGATGTACTACCTAGTTCAGCTGGCTTACTGGTTCGAACAAATATTCGCTCTTAACCTAGAGGAACGCCGCAAAGACTACCATCAAATGCTGGCCCATCATATTATTACTTGTCTATTAGTATGCAATGCATACTATTACCATATGGTGTACATCGGCCATGTCTTCTTGGTTCTCATGGATTTCGTCGACATCCTGCTTCCTCTGGCCAAGATGCTGAAGTACTCCAAGTTCCCCCGTGCATGCGACGTCATGTTTGGAGTATTTTTGTTTTCCTGGATTTTTACCCGTCATTACCTATTCTTATTACTTGTCTACAGTGCGCGGTTTGACTCTAAAAAATTAATTAGCTACGGCACTTGTATACCCCCTCAGGGCGACCATCTCTCTTTTCCATATGAACGATGTTTCACACCTCTCATGCTCTCATGTTTCGTAGGTCTTCTTGTTACGCTTCAATGCATCTTACTGAAATGGTCAGTATCTATCGCCCGGGTCGCTTATAAAGTTGTCATGGGGCAAGGGGCAGAAGATTCTCGGTCGGATGATGAAGATGACGAAGATGAGAATAATGCCAAAAAGGTCGCCTAATAGCCAAGATAGAACATACTTACGCATTTTATCACACCTTTTATATCGGTTAACTTGTCGCTTATACTAATGAGACATTTACACAACGCGCTTGTTGCCTTGCATGGCGTGGGCCATTTTCTATGTCGATGAACATAATTCTACAGGGGAAATAGATACACAGAAATAAAACAGTTTAATTACAGCTAGAAACAGACTAAAAGGAAAAAGAAAGAAATCGTAACATCCATAATACAGCAAGTGCACGGAAACTGATATATGGCACATAAATATATAAGCGAGACACATATCACCGAGGGTGATGTTATAGCCACATGTTCAGGCGAGTAGAGATAGTGAGTGAAGGAGGGGAAAAAATAGCAGTAATAATAGTTGAAAAATAAAAAAAAAAAAAAAAAGAAGAAGAAGGAGAACAGAAACGTCCGAAGATGCCCACTAAAAATGTGAGTGGTATGAGACAGAAGTCATGAAAGATAGCGTGCAAAGACGAGAGAGAAATCAGAGTAAATAGAAGACAAGAATTGAAATGAAACGGAGAAGTTAAGCAGGAAAGAAGAGAGATATACAATTAAATGAGTTGGACATAATTTGATGGGCAAATTCCAACTTCACCATTTGCACGACGAGCCTGCCACCATCGGCCGGCAGTATCAGCTATTTCTAAGATTTCACCTTGATCAAAGCTGAGTTCAGCTTCATCATCAGGACTGCCACGGTAGTCATAAATCGCTCTTGCTTTATAGGGATACTCTGTTTGGGTATCCTCGCTTGGGGCGCGGTTAGACAATAAAGTATTTGCCCGAGCCAGAGGTTCAGCGGCAGGAAAAGAAGGGTTGTTACCAGCTGAAGGGGTATGACTGGCAGCAGGACCAGAAGACGTCAATGCGCCCAGGCCGTATGATTGAGAGTGAACGGCAGAATTAGTCACTGAACCAGAATGGTTCTCAAATCCACTTAACTGAGAAGACGTAAGCATCTGGGTGGCCGGACCAGTATAGGAAGCCGGCTTGGTTGCCGAGGTGTTGGACTGAGAATAGCGGGTTTCCTGGGCAGGGAAAAGGGCCGAAGGAGCTGCAGCACGAGACCGTTGATCAGTCCAGACCTGAGACTCGCGGATATGGCGAATATCACTTCTGAGAGAGCCGCGATCGACCCAAGCTTTAAGAGGAGCATTGCTGTCGACGCTGAAATAAAAGAGCCAGATCAAGTTGATCATGGCAAGAATCAAAAAGCCCGTGGCCGCCGCACTATCGGCAGGAAGATTGGAGTAGATGGTGGAGTCGACGGCCGAGCACATCCAGATGAAACCGATTGTGAGCAGCGCGACGAGCAGCTGCTGGTAGCTGCCGGGGCCTTCGTTGGTGGCCGAAATATAGAACAAAAGCAGAATCAGGACAAACTCAAAAACAACTCGAAGCCAGTTGAGCCCAGGATAGCCGCCGTGAGAAGACGAGGAAATCGAGCCGACAAAAGCGATGATCCAGCACAAAGTCGCGAGGCTGAGAGTCACAAGGGCAAACGGATCCCCAATAACCAGTTGTATGTCGATCCTGCGCAGCCGAAATGACACTCCATGAGCAGCAGAAGTCTGGTACGTCGTTCCTTTAGCGGAATACTCGTTCTTAGAGAAAGTCGCGGGGTTAACGGTTTCCGCGGTGGAATTAGATTGAGGGGGACCCGAGCTGCGCCGGCCGGAATAAGCATCAGGACGAGGAGACACAAATGGATTTACAATGGCCATAGTGGCAAAAGAAAATAAAAAACAACAGTAAGATTCACAACACAAATGGAGAAAAAACGGGGAAAATTAGTTGAATAAAAAGAAAAATCAATAACGGCTCTATATAATGAATCGCCAATAAGTAAGGAGATCTAGCCAAATGTAAGTTGGAAAGGTTACGTAAGTGCCGTGAGTAAGAAGCGTATAGCACTGGAAGAAACAAACCGCTTCAGGAGAAAAAAAAACCAACAAATATATATCTATAAAAGACTCAGCAGATATATACTGCTATGTTTTCCTAAAAGTATGTAAGAGAAAAGAACAGGAATCGCGTGGGCTTGATTAAGTACGGACCGCTGTTAGCCAGTCAACCAATGGGAGGCACAAAGGGTTAGGGTTAACATGAGACATCTGCAAGGGGGTGGAGGTGGAAGAATTCCCTTAGAAGGAGGAGGTGTGCAGAGAGAGAGAGAGAGTATATAAGAAGCTAGAGAAGAAGATTACGGTAGTATATTGGAATCTACTTCTTTGTTTTATTTTTATTTAAAAAAGAGAGTATTATATATTTATTAAAAACAACATAATAGATTTCACCCAAAATATCACCGGTTATTTGTTGCTGGTCGATAGTTCCTGTCATTAAAGTAATAGTGTCAATTTTGTCATTCGCGGAGAACTAGTAAAATTTTCCATAATCTAGGAATATACTCATTTCCTTATGTAAGAGAAATACGCCAAGAAAGTTTATACGATAGGATGTAACATCGGGTTAGCTGAGAATTGTTTTATAGATGGACCCTAGAAACCAAACCCCATTGTCATAATACGAAGAAGATCGGCAAATACACGTCCATAGAGTCACGTCTATAGAGACTAATAATTCTTCTTCTTTTCCTTTCTTTGCTTTGATTTGCTTCTTTTTTTTGGGCTCTTTTCCCGAGATCCGGTGTATGATTCACATGAAGCTGCATCGTGCATCTAAGATATATATCCTAAGGGAGGGAAATGAGCAACGATCGAGATATAGATAACGAATTTTTTCCGAGTCAATATTGCCAAGTTTCTGTAGATAAACTTCGACATATGATGAACGGCTTTGCGTATCGAATGTCTAGCTATATAGTTGGCTACTACTAATCGCAATTAAGTTCTCTCAAATCATCACTGCAGCAAGAGATACCACCATGACAACAAGTCCATACAGACATAACGTCAAGGCAATGACACGGAGTTCTGCATTAGTAGCGTTTTGTATAGGAGATAGTCGGGCCAAGAGCCGGGACCTTGACGACGGGCGGTCTAGGCTGAGATTAGGTGAAGAGGTAAGAGACGATGGGACGGTGCTTGAAGTCTTTAAGTTAGGAGGAGGCCGCTGTAAAAGTTTATAGGCAAACAAGCCAGGAAGAATGAACGAGATGGAAGTTGAACCAGTAGCACCAACCACTCCAAGGACACGTTCAAGAGATGATACACCGAGAGCTATGCCATAAGAGGCTAACATGATGGAGGAGGTAAGAAAAACAAATCGACGGGTTGGAAGAGGCGGAGATGCAGGAACATCACTGGATTCGGACAAGTTGTGGGTAGTGAAATGGAAGATGATATGGTTCAAGGAGGCTCGACAGGGATGGCATTGCAAAGGATAGGAAAACAGAACCAAAAAGACGATGGCCAGACGAGCGATAGTGGAAAATAGAGACTGTGGATACATAGCCACAATATTACTGCCGACATTGTCACCAAAAGTGAAGTAGCCACAGAGGCCTAGGACCACATAAAAGGCGCAGGCGGAACCAATTGAAGTAGTTAGGATGCGGACCAAAGACTGGCGCGAGCGATCGGCGACCTCATTAATAATACTGAACATATTCTGATGACATGTAAAAGCAAACACAATGACAGGAAGAGTTCTCAGGACCTCGAGAAGAGAGACCGGGTGACTGTAGCGAATAGGGCCCTTCAGACTGGGATCTATGTCTTGGAGCAGATAATGGGCGATGACAAGCAGAACGAGATAAACCGCACTACTCAAAGCGATGACAGAGGTATAGCGAAGAGCATCTAACCGGCGCTGAAACGAAAGAGGTACCAAAACGACCATGGCGACCGTGATCCAGCCAGTGCGCGAGAGCATGGGGCCGAACACCTGAGGCAGCAGATCAGCCACGATTATGAGGTAGGAGACGCCGACACCGAAACATTTGATGGCTATGGCAACATCGAATATCACTCCAAGCCCCGGATAGGAAACCTGGGCAAGAGAGAAGAAAGAGGCCTGGCCAGCTTCTACATAATCGGCACAGCGTACCTGCAGATACAAGCCCACGGAAGAGGCCAAGCTGGAGATGACCAGCACCGCCAAACCAAGAGCAATCCCGTTGCAACTCAAAGCATACGGCATTGCCAACATTCCTGCACCGACCACGGTGTTTAAAAGGTTGATTACGGAAGAGGCAGTAGAAGCCGTTCCTGGGTTCGAAGACTCAGAAAGCATGACGGGAACAAACGATGAAAAACTAGCAGGAACCCGAACAGATCGGACAGCGAGTTACAAGAGAAAGACCACGATTTTCTATAGGAATAAGAAAGAAGAAGAGAGAAGTACTATTCACGAGGATATGCCATAAAGCAAGAAAATCCCTTTTGTACTACAAGCACAGAAGTATTAAGCGACACTAGAAACAGAAACCGGCTGAGGAGTGAGTGAGTGAGTTATATTTAAGAAGTGTATTAAACCCTAACCTCGAACGGGATTATTTGGTCTGGCACTTAACAGTTATGGATAATGAGTGAAAAAAAGGACTAGAAAATTAGATAAATATTAAATAGAAAAAAAAAAAAAAAAAAAAAAAAAAAATAATAAAAAAAAAGAAATGAGAAATTATTGAAACTTAAACAATATACAGCTCCCTTGTGTTTTTAATTAATAATTATTACAGAAGTTCAAAGTAGGATCGTAAGGTAAACAAATTTGTGATTTCCAATTCAATGTGTGCTGATATCGAAAAATGAGAGCAGTAAGTAGTAATAAAAAAATTCTACATGAAAATAAAATGAGTTTCATCCACAAATCTGACATTTTTCATGTCGTTATGCTAATTAAAAAACATCAATTTGTAAATATTTTACAATTATTAATTTACAAATAATAATTTGATTATCGTCTAATAACCGGACTATAACAGGACTATATGTTCTCCGTTATCCTCGCTAATTATCCCCATTTCGCCGTAAAGAAATAAAATTAAAGAAGACATCATAATGAAACGTACAAACAAATAACTCACACAAAAAAAAAAAAAAGAACACCAAAAATTAATCTAATTATCAGTCTACTATTATTAAGCTCATTCACAGTGAGCGTTGTTTATCTGAATTAAATCAACATTTGGGGTCCGATGTCACATCGCCGACAATATTAGGTTAAACCTCAAAACGAAACTTTGATGAGTATAGCGTAATCCAAACAATTAAAAAAAAAGGGAAAAGATAAGCAACCGCAAAATGACATATCGAAGTAGATGTATGCATGTATCTATGTATGTAATAAAAAAAAAAAGCTTCTATTGACTGATTTACTTTTCTAGTTAGGTGAGGTAAAAATCATATATTTTATTTTAATATTGTTCTGCAACTCAACTATCCTCTTCGCAGCTGTAAGGGAAGTGAAAGAAATTATAGTTCTGTCAAATAGAGTTGGGATGGGTTCCTCAAACTCACGTGACAGACCAAAAATAGCACACGGTGAGATCTTCACAGGACACCGATAGCTTTTTTTTTCCATTTTTTTTTCCCTTTCCTGGGGTTCTTAATCATTTACTGTGTAGCTTAAAAACATTAAATCAAATCTAATCCTGAACGACCCGGATCATTAAGCTTCGAGCTGTTCAGTAAATGAATTTTTTTTTTCTTCCATTTTATTTTGTTTTCCTTTTTCCCCTCATAAGTCTTAGAAAATTTCTTCTATAGATCCCGTGATATTGAAGTGGGATCCACTATACACTTTAAAGCCGTAAAAGAAGACCCCTATTGATTTTTGACCCACGTTTCATAGTGAATTAATTGTAGCTTATTTGAAGTTTTGATTGATTAACCGATGTTTTAGTACCAAGGGACTTTTGTTATCTCTGTTTAATTGGCTGCATCATTAAACCATATAGGGTCTTGCGAGGCCCTTCCATTGGCTTCTTTTATTGCACTCTCCCAGTAGGTTCCAGCCTTGATTTCTTTATTTGAAACATGTAATTGGCCAAACCTGGCTGATTGGAGCCAGTAGCCAATCACACGCTTGGAAAATTAGAGTTACCAAGTCTTGCATCTGGACCCGTACTATCACTTCTGTCGGAATAAGATTCCACACGGCTCGGGGGCACCCGAAAATTCGTATATAAAAGGACATCCCCCTCTTATGTTTTCTCGTTAGTTTATCCTGTTTCATTAGATTCTACTTTTCACTCTACACTCACTATTACAATGCAGTTCTCCACCGTAGTTACTCTTGCTTTTGCCGCTGTGGCTTCTGCCCAGAATGTCGTTCTCTCTAACGGTACTTCTCACTGCAATGGTACCAGCTGGTAAGTACAATTTGATTTGATTTTGACATGATGATTCTGCCTTTGTCTCTTTACAACCCTCTCCTTAGTATACTCTAAGCTACTTGATTGGTATAGCATATTTATCTCTAAACCAGTTATGTTGACTAGTCTATACTAATTTGTTGTGGTTAGGTCCTAATTTTTTTTTTTTCTTACAATTGCCCCCACCTGATTCGGCTCTGGAAAGACTGTCGGGGAAGGGGGGGACGGACGACCACATGTTTTTGATTAATCCCAAAAGGGAAATAAAATAAAAAAGCAGAAAAAAAAAAAAAGCTAGCCAGCCTCTGTGTGTAACTCAGCCTCAAGTCTCCCAATCCGGGTTTTCAATCAACAAGTCTACTACAGATAAAGGCTGCCGGACATTTTGATTGATTGGGGATTCTCGTCCATCTTGTCCAGCCGCTGGGCAATTGAGGGCTTTCATCTTTTTTTTTTTTTTTTTTTTTTTACCTTTTTTATTTCGTCGCTGCAGAGTCATCTACCGTTCTATGTCTTTCAGAAACTAACTATAGCCACAACATTACTTCTACCGCTGCTCCCGTGCCTTCTCCCACCGAGGTTTCCGGTGCTAACAAGCTCGTAGGTGCTGGTATTGTCGGCGCTGTTGTCGCTGGCGGTGTTGCTCTCATGCTCTAAATTTTTATGCATCTAAGCATGTCCCATGGCGGATATTTTTTCTTTTCTTTCGTTACTAAAGAAGCGTTATCTTAGACATTCTTTGTGTCCATTCTTGTTTGCTTTATAACTAATTCCTGTATTTGTTACTAAACACCCTTAATTTGTTTTCTTCGTTACTTTTTTCTGTTAATAATTTTATTGTGCTTTTTTTTTTCTTAACAACAATTTCCCTTTTCCTTGTCTATCAGTAGCAGCAGTAATATTAGTAGCCAGTGTTTGTGTAAAGTCCCACCTAGAAGAGTGACTTCTTGATTTAGTGAATCCAGTGGAATAAATAATAGCTAGAGCGCTCGCTTGGCCACACACAAAAGAAAAAAAAAAAAGACACCTCAGCCAGACAAGACCCAGAAAGAGTGGCAGGGTATCGGGCCCATTGCCATAGCAACAAGGGAATTTTGGGTAACTGAATTTACCTTCCTTCTCCCCCACCTCTGCCGGGACTTCCCTACCCACACAAACCAACCTCCCGACTTCCGGGCCATTTGTAACTCTACCTCTCATTCCACGCAGATTGCTTTGTATTTAGACGAAATACATAATGGCAGACTTGCCCATTACGTTTGAGGAGCACCTGTCCTTGAGCTCGATAGGAATTCCTCCGTCGGCAATTGCTTTTAATTCCTGCACCCTACAGTCCGACCGGTATGTTTGCGTCCGCGACACGTCAGACCCAGCCGCCGCCCAGGTGGTGATTATCGACCTCCACAACAACAACTCGGTGGTTCGCCGCAACATCTCTGCCGACTCGGCCATCATGCATCCGCAGGAGCCAATCATTGCGCTCCGTGCCCAGGGCAAAACTCTCCAAGTGTTCAACCTCGACACCAAGCAGAAGCTGGGCTCCTACACCATGCCCGAGGACGTGGTTTTCTGGTCCTGGATAGACAACAAAGTTTTGGCGTTGATCACCGGCTCTGCCATCTACCACTGGGCTGTAGTGGACGGCGCGGCGAACCCAGAAAAGCTCACCGACCGCCACGCCTCGCTGTCGGCCTGCCAGATAATCAACTATCGGGCCAACCAGGCCGGCACCTGGTCCGTGCTGGTGGGGATTGCTTCGGAAGGCGGCCGGGTTGCTGGTCACATGCAACTGTACTCAAAGGCGCGTGGCTTGTCGCAAGCTATCGAGGGCCATGCGGCTGCGTTTGCTGAGTTTCGTCTGGAAGGGGCTACTTCCGATTCCCATCTGTTTACCTTTGCCGTGCGCACTGCCCAGGGCGCCAAGTTCCACGTGATCGAAATCGACCACGAAGACGGCCAGCCGGCGTTCCAGAAGAAACAGGTCGACATCTTCTTCCCCCCCGAGGCGGCAGCCGATTTCCCGGTCGGCCTCCAAGTGTCCAAGCGCTTCGGTATTGCCTACATCATCACCAAACTGGGATTTGTCCATTTGTACGACATCGAGTCCGGCACATGCATCTACATGAACCGCATCTCGTCCGAAACGGTGTTCACCACCTCCGACTACAATGCGACCTCTGGCGTCTTGGCCATCAACCGGCTGGGCCAGGTTCTTTCGTTGTCTTTGAACGAGAACACCGCTATTCCTTATATTCTCAACAACTTGTCGAACTCCAGTCTAGCTGTGGCTCTGGCTTCTCGTGGAGGTCTGCCCGGCGCCGATTCTCTCTACACCCAACAGTTTCAGGCCCAGCTGTCGGCTGGCAATTATTCAGAAGCGGCCAAGATCGCCGCTACTTCCCCCCGGGGAATTCTTCGCACCCCCGAGACCATCGAGAAGCTCAAACATTTCCCAGCAGCCCCCGGTCAGCCCTCGCCGATCTTGCAGTACTTCTCTATTCTTTTGGACAAAGGGACCCTCAACAAGGCAGAATCTATTGAGCTTTCTCGGCCTGTTCTTCAGCAGAACCGCAAGGAGCTATTAGAGAGATGGCTTGGCGAGGACAAGCTCGAGTGTTCTGAGGAACTCGGCGATATTATTCGTCCATTCGATGTGTCTTTAGCTCTTAAGATTTATCTCCGGGCTGGCTGTCATGCCAAAGTAGTAGCTGCCCTGGCCGAACTTGGTGAAATCGACAAAATCTTACCGTATTGTCAGAAAGTCAACTACACGCCCGATTTTGTTGTTCTTCTTAACAACCTTGTTCGGATAAACCCGGACAAGGGTGCTGAGTTTGCCTCCCAGATTGCCCAACAGGACTCCATCCCAATTGACATCACCCGAATTGTCGATATTTTCATGTCGCAGAATATGATTCCTCAGGCTACCGCATTCTTGCTCGACGCTCTGAAAGATAACAAACCCGAGCAGGCAGACCTTCAAACTAGACTTCTGGAAATCAACTTGCAAAATGCCCCTCAAGTCGCCGATGCCATTTTGGGCAACAATATGTTTACTCATTATGATCGTCAAGTCGTTGCGAAGCTGAGCGAGCAGGCTGGTCTTGTCCAACGGGCACTGGAACACTACGATGATATCAAAGATATTAAGCGTGTCATTGTTAACACTCCTGCTTTTAATGTTGAATGGCTAATCGAGTACTTCGGCCGCTTGGACGTGGAACAGACTCTCGATTGTCTGAAAGAAATGCTTAAGAGCAACATTCGCCAGAACTTGCAAGTTGTCATCCAGATAGCTACTAAGTACTCGGATCTTCTAGGACCTCTGAGACTGGTTAGTTTGTTCGAGGAATTCAATACTGCTGAGGGACTTTTCTATTATTTACAGAGCATTGTTAACCTCAGTGATGATCCTGATATCGTGTTCAAATACATCCAATCAGCTTGTTCTATTGGCCAGTATAAAGAGGTTGAGCGCATTGTTCGTGATAACATTGTGTACAATCCGGAAAAAGTAAAGAATTTCTTGAAAGAGGCACAGCTTGCGGACCAGCTTCCTCTCATAATTCTCTGTGATAAGCACAATTTTGTTCATGACCTGATTCTTTATCTCTACAAGAATCAGCAGTTTAAGTTTATTGAAGTCTATGTGCAACGGGTGAACCCTTCCAAAACTCCTGCTGTTGTCGGTGCTCTTCTTGATGTGGATTGTGATGAGTCTACAATTAAGGCCCTTCTGGCCTCTGTCCAAGGCCAAGTCCCAATTGATGCACTGGTCGATGAAGTTGAGAAGCGTAATCGGTTGAAATTACTCCTACCTTTTCTTGAAAGTGCGTTACAAGCTGGCTCTCAGGACCAAGCTTTGTTCAATGCTTTGGCTAAGATTTATATTGATAGCAACAATAACCCAGAGCAGTTTTTGACTAACAATGACCAGTATGATACACTCACTGTTGGAAAATATTGCGAGAAACGTGACCCGTATTTGGCATTTATCGCCTATCAGAAAGGCCAGAACGACAAAGAGCTAATTCATATTACTAATGAGAATTCCATGTTCAAGCACCAGGCACGCTACCTATTAACTCGTGCTGATGCCGATCTTTGGGCTTTTGTTCTTCAGGATGATAACATACATCGCCGCCAGCTTTTGGACCAGGTTATTGCTACAGCAGTTCCCGAATCATCTGACCCAGAGAACGTTTCTGTGGTTGTGAAATCGTTGATGGCTGCCGACCTCCCTATTGAACTAATCGAACTTCTCGAGAAGATCATTTTGGAACCTTCTCCGTTTAGTGATAACGAAAACCTTCAAAGTTTGTTGATTCTTACCGCTATTAACGCCGATAAGTCTAAGGTTCTCAATCTCATCAATCGTCTGGATAAATATGACGCTGATGAAATTGCTCTAATTGCCATTGATAATGAGCTTTACGAAGAAGCTCTTGAAATTTACAAGAAAGAGAAAGACTATGTTAAAGCTGTTGGCGTATTAGTTGATCATATTATGTCTTTAGACCGTGCTGCCGACCTTGCTGATTCCGTTAATGAGCCGAGTGTTTGGAGCAGACTCGCTGGTGCTCAATTGGAAGGCCTTCGAATCAATGATGCAATTGACAGTTACATTAAAGCTGGCGATCCAAGCAATTACCATGATGTGATTGAGTATGCTAGCCGGGCAGGTAAAGACGAAGAGCTCATTAAATACCTGAAAATGACTAGAAAGACTGTTCGTGAACCAGAAGTCGATGGTGCGCTTATAATTGCGTATGCTCATTTGAACAAATTGGTTGAGATTGAGGATCTGATCAGCGGACCTAATGTCGCTCACATTGAAGATATCGGTGATAAACTGTATGAAGAAAAGGACTACAAAGCTGCTAAGATTTTATATTCGAGTATATCTAACTGGGCTAAACTTGCTTCTACATTTGTTTATCTTGATGAATATTCTAATGCGGTTGATGCCGCTCGCAAGGCCAGCAATATTAAAGTTTGGAAACAGGTCAATGAAGTCTGCATTGCCAAAAAGGAATTCAGACTGGCTCAAATTTGTGGTTTGAATCTAATTGTCGACGCCGAAGAATTACAATATCTAGTGAAGCAGTATGAAAACCTTGGTTATTTTGATGAACTAATCAGTCTTCTTGAACAAGGTCTTGCCCTGGAAAGGGCCCATATGGGAATGTTCACAGAATTGGCCATTCTTTACGCTAAACATCATCCCGAACAGATGATGGAGCACTTGAAGCTGTTCTGGTCACGTATTAATATTCCTAAGGTTTTGCGGGCGTGTGAACAGGCTCATCTTTGGCCCGAATTGGTGTTCTTATACTGTCACTATGATGAATGGGACAACGCATCCCTTGTCACCATGGAAAGAGCAGCAGATGCTTTTGAACATAACTCTTTCAAGGAAATGGTTGTCAAAGTTGCAAATCTTGAGATTTATTATAAAGCTGTAAACTTTTATCTTCAAGAGCATCCTTCTCTATTGATCGATCTACTTGCAGTATTGACCCCCCGTATCGATGCCGCGCGAGTTGTTCGTATGTTCCAGAAGTCTGATAATATTCCTATAATCAAACCGTTCATAGTGTCGGTTTTGCCACAGAACAACAAGATAGTGAACGAAGTATACTGTGATCTCTTAATTGAAGAAGAAGATTACAAAGCTCTTCGGCACGTTGTTGATAGTTACGATAACATTGATCTTCTGGAGCTAGCACGAAAGCTTGAGAAGCACGAGCTGATATTCTTCCGTCAAATTGCCGCAATGCTGTACAAGAAAGCTAAAAAATGGACCCACTCTATTGACCTCAGCAAGGAGGATAAATTATTCAAGGATGCGATTGATACGGCTGCAGCGAGTAACAAGCCGGAAGTAGTGGAAGAGCTTCTGAGATATTTTGTTGATGTTGGTAATTACGAATGCTACATCTCAATTTTATACACTTGTTACGATCTTATTGTTCCAGACCTGGTCCATGAGCTTAACTGGCGCTATCAATTGAATGATTATTCCATGCCGTATCTGATCAATGCTGCTAAAGAATCATATGACCGCCAAGTCTCACTGGAGAAAGAAATTGAAAAATTGAAAACACACGACTCTGGTGTTGATGGATCTGAAGAGCAAGGCCCTATCATTGGTTCTCGGTTGTTGCTGACACAATCTACGGGAAGCTTTGCCAATGGAATGAATGCCCAACCTACTACTGGTGGTGTTCCATGGCCAAGTGCTTGAAGAGAGAATAGAGGTTCTACAAATATAGAAATGAATTAAGTATCATTATGATTAAATCCTTATTATTATTATAAAATCCCACTAAATATTAAATATAATCCACGTCATTATTACAGATTGCAGAGTCACAGGCTTCATAAGTCTCCGATTCTAGCATAAGAAAAATAGCCAAAGTGAAGGGAGGAGGAAGAAAGAGAGAGACTAGAAGACTGGCATATCAAGGCCAAAAAATAAAAAAAATAAACACATTAATCCCTAAGAAAAGATGTGAGGCCCAGTAAAAATCGGGTTCTTCATATAAGGTAGAATAAGTTTCAAAAAGAAAAAGAGAAATAAATAAAAACAAATGAAAAATAAAATAATATGAAAACAACGAGCGGCCGTGCTCATTGTTTGTTTGCAGCAATTCTTTCTTTAACGAATGCGGCCATATCCACTGGCTGTTCATTCCAGTAGGTTATCCATGGATGATTTAACAGCTGGCGAAAGGATGGACGATCTGCGGAGTTTTTCCGAAGACATTGACGGCAAAACTCTTGGGCAAGATCAGAATACGAATTTGAAAGCTGCGGTGGTTCGTCTTCCACTATAGCGGCAATTTGGGCAAATATAGAAGTATTGGTTTCAGGGGGATAGGGATATCGGCCCATGGATGACTCTAAAAGACTCAGACCAAGAGACCAGACATCAGATTGCACGGAATAAGTACCGGCAGGAAGTCCGTTTGCGTCCTTTGTAGCAGAAGAAGCAAGTATGCGCTCTGGTGCCATGTAGGGTTGGCATCCGATATTTGTGCGGGCCATAGATGCGACAAGTTTACCAGAAACGCCAAAATCACACAGCTTGATCGAGCCAGAACTGGATACCAAAATATTACTGGGTTTAACATCCCTGTGAATGATATTGTGTTCTTCTTTCAAATAGCGAAGACCCTCAACGACTGCTTCAGCTACCTTGGCCAAATAAGGCTCAGCAATTCCTCCTTGGTAGATATTACTTAGGGAGCCACCGTCCATATACTCCATGCATATGTAGACAGCCCCTTCAATAAAGAAGGCGCCACTAAACTGCACGATATAGTCCGAGTTGCAGCGACTAAGAGTTTCCAGTTCGATGACTATGGTCTGGATTTTAGCCTGGTTTAGCTCTAGGCGAATCTCTTTGATGGCCAGTTCGCGTTCACGGACTCGATCGTAAGCTCTTATAACAGTACCGTAGTTTCCTCTACCCAGCTCTTCTTTCTCATCCAGATCCTTTGGAGAAATAGCGTAGGAGACACCGGATTCGAAATCAATACCACCAGAATGCACCACGGCATATCCTGCCAAGTTCAATGAGCCAGTGTCAACGTTCACATATTCAGAGAACTGGGAAAATTGAGAAAACCTAGATTGGCGTTTGGTAGCGGGGTGATGAAAATTGTGCATAGGAAAACGAGATGAAGTGGGATTAGAGTATAGAGAAGGAGTGATGGTGACCGATAAAGGTTTCGGCGAAGCGGCTTTATAATCATCGTCAGGAGGAGTGGACAACTCCAAAGAAGACTCGGATCCTAGCGCAGATCCAGAGCTGGACCCCGGAGTACGGAAAGCACTGGCTGCCGAACTGTGTGTGCCAGCGGTGGTAGAGGCTGAGGTAGACCCGGATCCAGTAGGTTCTGAGGGAGCAGTAATAAAGCCGTTTAGATGCAACCCCCGACGAGCAGCCAAAGAAGGGCGATTATCGGGTACAAAAGATCGATTCTCTGAAGAACCAATGCTACTGCCGCGAGGCCGGCCTTGAATAGTGATGGATGATGGCGGAGGCTGCGACAACCGTTTCTGCTGGAATGCTTGAACCTTGGCCTGCAATTCAGGAGAAAGCGATACAGTGGACAGAATTCGAGCAGTTTCTGCTGGATCGGTAGAAGTAGCGGTGAGAGAGCCGACACTCATGACAGAGCCGTCTAACGTAGGAGTTGCCCGATTCGTCTCCTTTCTATCAGTCATCATACTTCAGTAGAGATAAAGGAAAAGAAGGAGGAGAAAATCGGTGTCAGAAAAAAGGCGGAAAGGAAAACGAAGAAAAAGGAAAGTAAAAAAAAAAAAAAAAAAGGAAGAAGAATGGATTGGATGCTATAGAACTTGTAAGCTATGGAGCAGACTCAAGACTTAAAGAGATATACACAAATGGAACAATGAAAAAGAGCAATGCCTTAACGGTAGACCAAAGGAACAATAAATAAATAAGTAAATAAGGAAATTGGATCAAGCAACCGCAGTCCAACAGACTACTGGCAATGCAAAAATTGAGGGTAAAACAGAGAAAAGGCAAAGGAAACTGGGGAACAGTGTGCAAGTTACGGTTAACCGGCTAGCGCTTCATTGTTACTCAGAGGTATCAGGACTTTATATTAACTTAAAAAACTAGAGTTTCTTTCGTCTGCAAATGGCTAAAAGAAGTTCAGGTATGCGATAAAGTTTGAAAAGGTGTGTACTATTGGAGTTGATCAAAATAGTTAGAGTTTCGCCGGACTGAAAGAAAGGAAACATAATAGCGCCTCCAGAGGAATTAGAGTCGAGAAGGAAATAGGCTAGATAAAAAGAAAAGTCACAATTTTTTTTTTGAAAAAAAAGAGAAATAAATTATTCAAGTAATTATAGCGTATATGGTCGAGCGAAGTAGGTCTACCTTACGTTGGGTATGTGAGAAACAGGCCTAAAGATAAGCTGCAGTGACCCACGCGGTTGGTAGGAAAGTGCGCAAATCCAGCTATGATATTAATTGTTTAGGGTTCTGGGGCTGTTAGTCCTGAGGCATTATTGGCCAAACAACATCATCGCGTGCAACTTTCTGGTGGTTTATACTCTCAGCTACTTTGCACTAAGTATCGTCCCATTCTCCTCATTTGGGCTTGGCAAAAACCATCTTTTGAAAATAAACCTGATCGCTACGGTGAATTGGTCGTGGACTTCGTTTTGTTTTATCTTGCTCTTTTATTTCTTATTCTGGTAATTAGCTTTATCACATTTCCAAATGTGATTCTACAATTGTTGAAGAGTCTACTAATCACTAATCTCATCACTCCGACCAAGATCCATCGTATTCAAAAAACCTTAACTCTTTTTTCTGCTTTTTTTTTTCTCTTTATTTTTTATTTGTACCAATAGTGCAGCTGGGGCTCAGTTATCCAATTCCCAGCCGTTATTGTAGCAGTGCGGACCTGATATACCCCTTACCCTGGTTCTCGGCGGCTGTTACTAAATAATTTGTTAATATTTGGACCTATAATACCGCTTATCCTTACGATGCCGTCCCGATTCATCCACAACAGCCAAGAAAGCGGCGGCTATGTGCACTAAGCATATATCATATTCTAGCCTATCAATTAGCTAAATGAGCACCAAAAATTACTTAGTTAGGAAACTAGTACAAAATAACTTTTTTAAAAAAAAAATCATCAATAAAAAATTAATTATTAAAAATACATGCACTTTTTTGTGGATTACGAGCAACGTATTCTAAATGAGGAGATAATGTTCTATAATCATGAAAGTGTTACTACTCTTCATAGAGTTATTACGGTGGCCCGAAGCCAATAGCACTTCTAACTCTTACTATCTCTGTAGTAATTTTTGTTTTTATGTAGTAAAAGTTTGTGGAGCAAGTAATTCGGTTGTCAGGACAGGAAAAAGATTAGTTCACAACGTCTACCCAATTTAATACAGACATGGACAAGGCCACAGAACCGACAGAGAAAGGTAAGGTGAGTACAACATATCCCCAAAACAAAATCGACGCCATTTCTCGTTCATAAACACCATTGATTTGGCAAATCTGCGACAACTGGATAGCCGGAGGAGAAGTGGTAAGCAGGAATACTACCACAATGAAAATAGGATCATCAAGTATAGACACATCGGTTACTTTCAGCACATACGTCAAAATAGGAAACAGCACTAGTGCTGGTATTATCATACGTGACACCAAACTCAAAGCCACCACTGTATTATGGCGCTCTCCATCGGCAGGATCCGTGTCAGATATTGCACTTGGATCTGCACTGGGCACCAGGTTGGCTCCCAAACAGACCAAGATCAGTGGCACTGCAACACCACCGACTTGTCTAACCGCAGATCCTACGGTAGCATTCAGAAAATGTGGAGCATTAAATAGTTGGTGCTGAATGCTCGGGACTGTTGCTACAACCACCGCAAGAATCATGCTCCATAACGGGCGATTCATAAAGCCATTGATTTTTTTCAATACAACAATCACCGGGTTCAAACGTTTGCGAGTCATGCGTAATGTACGACGACAATAGCGGGCAACACGGCTTGAAAACCGTATTTTATTCAAATCCTCGAAAGATGACCATTCGTCAGATTGGGTTGCCCGATCTTCATAGGTCCCCAGTTCATGGTTACCAGGACCACCGGTCCCGGAGTCCATTGCGCTCTTCCTGTCATCATCCGAGCCACTGCTATATGATGCAGCAGAAAAAGTTCCAGAAGACGAATTGGGACAGCTTTGCGCAGGGGTTCCTGGTCGAGAACCTGCTCTGGAGTTGGATGTAGAATTGGGTACAGAATCCACGGTCAAAATCGGCTTAGCCTTTACGCGTGCATGATCAGGTGATAAGCCATTCTTGTATAAGACGGGCTCAGAAGTGGTGGTTGTGGTGGTAATGGCAGCAATAGCTGCAGAAGGAGCAGAAGAAGGGCTGACAGTAGTGGGAGCATCATAATATGTTTGACGAGAATTAGGCAAGAGAGCGGTGGATTCCTGAATCGCAGCTGCAACTTCTGCTTGACGAGCCAAGGACCTACTGGATGCAATTCGTTCGATTTCTTCAGCGGTAGGCTTAGACAATAAAGTATTGTAGCCCCAAGACCATCTAAGAATCTGTCCCAACTGCTGAAACAGCATGAGATACAGGATTCCCCGAGAGGCGATCTGCTCACCATCATCGTTAGGAATGTTGTCCCAAGCCAGCTCGGACGCCATAGAAACAGCCAAAGACAATGTGAGAGAAACCGGTAAAGAGTTTGAGTTACCAAACACCGCCATCGCTGTGACGAAGTTGGATTCACGCGGAGATAGCCGAAATACACGGGAAACGATTCGAGCGCCCGCCCAAGCAATCACAGTCGTCAGGGCAAATAGTAAGGGAATTAAAATGAGGTCAGGAAGTTTAGACAGGGTCAGGTTTGAAGCAAGTTTGGCAAATACCAAACATGGGGTGAAGATTTCGACATTCAGTAAGGAGATCTGCTTCTGAGTGGCAGGAGACAATAGATTGGCTTTGACCGCCCAAAAACCCAGAGAAGCAACTATCACTACTTGTAGAACAGCTTGAAACGCCAAATAAGACAGAGAACCATAGTCAACTGAACCCATACAAAACCAGAAATGTCGGTGGCTGGGATCGAGGTTATGTTAGATTATGGAACCTGCGGGCGACGAACAAAAAAAAAAAAAAGAGCAGTAAAAGAAAAAATACCAGGCAAATAACCTCGACTTGTTTAGAGGCACACTGTAGTACACCAACTAAAACAATACCCTGGAAAAACCTATCCAAAAGGGCAGTTGGTGGTAGAAGAGGCGATAAGAAAACGAAAGTTCGAAGCGTGGTTACGCGGTTTATTAAGATAGGCTGGCTGGGACGACAATGAGATTTGGTGGGACCCTTAGTGTTCTGATTGGTTGTCTGATAGAACGGACCTTAGATAT
Source organism: Tortispora phaffii (assembly GCA_030574555.1). Lineage (NCBI taxonomy): Eukaryota > Fungi > Ascomycota > Trigonopsidomycetes > Trigonopsidales > Trigonopsidaceae > Tortispora > Tortispora phaffii. The sequence continues at coordinate 7,854 of JAJMFE010000001.1, read as the reverse complement.
CAATGAGGCAAGCAAGTCTCGAAAAGCGAAAATTGTTAAAATTGTTTAAAATCACCGTAAGAGTGTTGTATCCACAGAGTAGAATATAACCCCCTTACTTTGTCAGGTAAACAATGTAGTAGCAACACAAACGTGTTAGACACTTGGTGGGAGCGATATGATCAATTCTGGAAGTGCATGTTTTATGTGCATAATTTAAGTACCATGTTCATACGCAAGCCCACGAGATCACCAGTTTTCTCGAAAATATCGTCTGCCGTCTTAATATACCCTTAATAAATTTAAGCAAACGGCAGAAACAGTGAACAGAAAGCTGTGTAAAGCGTCTACCAATGAAGGACTGTAACATACAATGAGTTCTGAGAAAACCACTGAAGAGAAATAGTGCAGAAGCAGCCACACCAGTTGTTCCTGTTTGCTTTTTAGAATTCCTGTAATGCTGTATTGGTAGAATGCGTATCAGACCTGATAGGTGTGTATAGCAACAATTCAGAGATATCAACCATAGTACGGTATAATGGAAACCACCAATCAAATAATGCCTAACGATCAGCTAAGACCGTTTAAAACCTCGCATCAGATATCTCCTCAAAGAAACCATGTGGTACTGCTAATGGCTAAACATGTATTACTTGTGGTCTTCATTTTCTACCGCAGCTTGACGAGACGTAGATTCGGACTTTCTTGACCAGAACCATCCTTTCCTAGATAAATTAACGCCAGAAATCGAACCAGACGATTTTTTCTTATCCATTTCTGCCTTCAAGGCGTAAGCTTGTCTTTCCAATTCTGCAATACGAGCATTACCTTCTTTTTCCATCTCCTCAGTAAGTAGCTTATGTCGTACTAAATGTAACGAAAGATAAGTTATTGAACCAATGAGGAAAACCTTGGAAACAGGTCTAACAGCTTGGCGATATATATTCTGAGATTTCCCAGACATTGTGCTTTTAACAAGAATTTCTAACCAGTGTAGGATGTAGTCAAGCTGTTCTCTATAAACTTATATGATGTTTGCCCATCTAGACAATATAATCTATCTGGGAAAGGTACTTATAAGAAAGCGTCAGTGGTTTAGTGGTAAAATTAATCGTTGCCATCGATTAGCCCCCGGTTCGATTCCGGGCTGACGCATTCTAAACATTATTTTTTTGCACTTTTTTCTTTTTTTTTATCTAACCTTTTATATTATATATATTATATATAATATAGACAGCCATAGCCTATTTGTCCTAACTAATAAATCGCGCTTCAATGAAGTTAGCGACCAGTTTAGCCGAAGCTGTACCTTTAGATCTAACCTTTCATCTGTATATTACATCCTCCGAGCCTGTTCCTCGAAATCTCACAGCCCGAAAATCATCTCCAAAAGGGCTAGGAAAGAGTGTGCTATATATTTTGACCTACTCTAATGTGGCAATCTATGGTTTAGAAGTAGAATTATATACTTCAGAGAAGCTAACAACTATATTCATTTCGAAAGCTGATACTACCGGTTATTATCATGAGATTGGCACCGTTCCACCTTTGTCTATAGCAGACATCACCACAGCCATACTTTCCGATCTGATTGAACAGCAACAGACTCCTGTAAGGTTGTGTATTTTCACACGTCCTGAACGGCAATATCTTTTTGTAGGCTCTTCAGAGTGTAAGCATAAGCATTTAGTGTCCGGGACAGAGCTTTTCCAGTGGTGGTTGAAAATATCTGAGAGGTTAGCAGCAGCATTGCTTGACTCACCAGATTTGGCTGCTTTGATTCCAGGTCTTTCTGAGAAAAGTATACTAAAATTGTGTCCATCTGAACAGTGGAGAGTTGGTTCAGTATACTGTGCCCCAAATGAAGAGACCACTACCAAAGCCGTGGATGTGATCCCACGCTTTTTCGATGACCCTAAAACCCGATTTGCTGAAGATATAATTAGTCAGACAAGAGATAACGACGTGACCATGAAGCAGTTCTGGGAGGAAATTCAGGGCAGACAAGAATTTCGATTAGGGCAATCAGTAGGCATCATTGGAATCAAAGGCCCTTTGAAGAAGATGCTGCCGGTGGTAGGGAAAGATGAGGGAGCTATTAAAACGGTTAATACTAGGGCATATGACCGCATTCACGAACAGTTGATATCAGGAAACTATTCTACTCTAGCTTTAGCAAAGGAGGCCACTGCAGACATAATCAAATCTTTTGAAGAACCAATAGCTATAATCGGAAAGCAAAAGCTGAAACCTAAAGAAAAGAGCGACAGTGGAGCAAAACGTCAAATCAACACCTTAGGCGGTGGGTTGATTAGGAAGAAAGCGAAACCTTCTACTTCGACGAGCTAAACTTGAATGAAAGCTAGGTATTCGGTCACGTCTTCCATGGCCAATTCGATTTTGCGGTTAAAGTAAAGGTTACGCTGCAACTGTATGACCATATCATGTCTTTGTCTATGACTGGCCCATGAATGAGAAGGGTTAGTTGGGTCTGATAACAATAGAGACTCCAACAACCCGGTAGCTTTACGCCTGTCGATGGCAGTACAGGGCAGGGGCGGTCTGGTGCACAAGGATTTGCTATCGAGATATGCACCTATCCATTTAATATGGGACTGAGCAGACTTAGGCAAATTGCGTTGATAGACTCGCAAGATGTCCAACCCGTGCGGGTCAGCGTCAACCGCAATATATAGATGGAACTTGCCTCGGCGTCCTCGATAGGTGACTATTTTATGAATAAGGTCCTGAGTCGCTAGATCAGGATATCCTTTACCACAGGCCAGAATGGCCTCTTGATCAGTATGGAAACCTGCTTCATACAACGAATGGAAAATGGCCTCCTTTTCGACTAGTATCAAGCTGCGGATGGAAGACATAAATTTCACTCCGACTGGGGTTCCCGGAATAACCGTCAAATTGGCACACTCCACCAAGCAACTGGGATGTTCACATTTAATGTTGATATCGCCTACAACCATTCCCTTGCAGCCTGGCACAATGCCTAAATCTGCAGGATCGACATCTAAAGCTTCAGCGATATCCTGTTGTACGTGATGAACAATCGATTGCGATCCGAAAAGCTGTGGATCTTGGTAATACACGTCCCTTCGAGTCACAGTTCTATTAGTCTCTAAACAGACCATGATTGTCTGAAGTATTTCGAGGGCAATACAGAATCGACGACAATTCTGGATCGATCGCCCGGGGTAACTTAGCTTACCGAGACTCATAGCTCGATTCTGTAGTAATTGTTTATAGATGTTCTGAATTAATGCCGTTACATTTTTCTTCAGCATTTCTTTTGATTTGTCTTGTCTAGGGGCCATTGTTTCAAGATTGTAGTTTCGCTGATCCGACCTGTCAATTATCAATCAGATTTCGTGCAGCGAGCGATCACCGTCTTCTCGATGTTCCCAAAACCTTAAACTTGATGTTACTACTTCTGTCTTCATTCTACTACATATTCCTTAGACGCCCAATTATTTCTTAGATTAGTGCCAAATCTCCCGATTAGGGAACCTATTTTTTTTTCTCTCTTTCCTTTCCTTTCCTTTTCTTTTTGTCACGTACTGTAGTATTATGGACGGAGATCTTCTGGATCCAAGGATTGAAGGGCTGCCAGCACTAGTAACCAATGCTATTCCTCCTCATTCGCCCTCGTCATCTGAATATGACGGAGATTCATATATCCAGCCCTGGAGCAGAGGGAAGTTATTTAAACATATTTGTCGAACTATTGCTGTAAACATATTTTTGCCATTTGTTAACGGAGTCATGCTAGGGTTTGGGGAGATCTTTGCTCACGAAATCGGGTTCCGACTTGGCTGGATAGGAGCCAAACCGAAACGAATCACGCAGGTGCGGACTTTGGGGCCTGGTGTCACTGTAAAAGCCGATAGAGAACATGAAGAACAAAAAAGAACTATGGAAGCCATTGCTATTGACTAGGAATTGAAAGCAAGGTATGATGATGATGACGACGATATATGATGATTAGTGCAGATGACAGATTACTCTTCCACGTACCTTGTTATTTATAGTCCAAGAAGGACAAAAATATAAAACCCGACAATTAAGACCTTTGTAATTCATCAAGCATAATATTTATTGCCTTTTATATCTGTTGAGTATAATAAGATTTACTCGAACATAACTGGTTCTTGATATGCGTTTCAGCAACTGTACAACTGCAAGTAACCAGATTTTAACATATAGACATAGTCATATATAAAATTATATACAGGATGTTGTACGAGGATCAGATTCCTTCAACCGATACTCTCGATGATACTAAAAACATTATTTCGACTGTTTACGTTCTTTTGGTACAGCCACAACTACATCAGACTGTCGGGGACTCAAGGTAGCCTCAGTTCCAGAAGCTTTCATTTTGTCACGCATATCAGCAATTTTTTGGGCATCTGCCAACGACTTTTTCATTCGTTCAGCAATAGTGGGAACCTTAATGCTAGGATCCAGTGGAGGAGGAATAACCATAGGAGTTAAACCAAAGATTTTACGACAGGCGTTAGATCGCAGTATGAGTGACTGAAGAAAAGCCACGGCCGAGCTAACAGCGATGTATAAAACCGTGGCCGAGTTCATTGGCATCAGAACAACCACGGAAATAATCGGCAAGGTAAGCATGAACTTGCGCATTTTTGGAGAGAAAGTTTGGGCTGCAGTTTCTCCACCAAGTAGTAAAGAAGCCACGATAGAAGCTCCGGATATCAACTGTAATCCTAGATACGGATCAGGATCCACCAAGTTCTTGAACCAGAATGCACCTTGGTCTTCAAAGCCTGCAACCGGAACTTCGGCCATTTTTCGGATGCCAAAAAACATTCCGAGACCGACCGGAATATTCAACATAGGGCCTAGAGCTCGAGACGGTTTATATCCAGCCTCTTTCATCAATTTAGCTGCTTCTAACTGGATCTTATGAGCCTTCATAGGATCTTCAGTCTTGAACGACTCAGCAGCCAAGCGGTCTTGTTCTGGTTTAATCTTCATCAGTCGAGCCGCATTATCAGACGCCATCATAGTGAATGGCAATATAGCCAACCGGGTGCCAATTGTCACTACAACAATAGAAGCCCACCAGGGAATTCCACAGTAGACATGGACCATTTCTAAAGCATGCTGAATGAGATGTGGTGGCCACCACCACGTTCCTGCCAAACCGATCGATTGTAGATATCCTATTTGATCCGATGCTACATCTGAAAGTGATATAAGATCTGCACTGCTGGTGATGGTGGTTTGAATATCACTAGATACGTCTACTGCAGCTACCTTAGAACTATTTTCTGCTACAGCTGTCGCGGCTGTAGTCGAGTTGAACCTTGCTGGCCGAATTACAGCGTTAGCGCTAACCCAAGCCCTTGATGAGGTTGGTCGTAAGACGTTGACAGCTCCTAGTCCCTGAAGTTAGCACTGTAAAAACTAAATAAATAATTAAATATAATCTACCAGAAGTACATACGTTTATAAGCGAGCGGCTTCGCAACATGCTGGGCCAAAAGAATTGTAGTATTAAACCGAGATTTTGCTGGGAATGCAAAATTATCGATGAAGTACGTTTCTTGATTTGCCAGTTAAATGCGATTAGGTTTTTTTTTGATCACTAACAACATCCTCAATTAATAGTAAAAATTGTCGAATAAGTAAATAAACAAATTAAATATAAGACAGATTAAATAGATAAAAACATAGATAAAAATAAAAACTTTAATTTAATAATATTGATACATGAAAATCTAATCACAATATAGAGAATAAGATAGGTCTGAGTTAAGGCTTACTTCTGTTCTGAAGGATCATACAATATTGCCCTGGCTAGCACAGGTTTCCCAATTATAATCTCTTCTAATGTCGGTCCAACCAGCTCTTTAATTTTTTGAGTTTCTTCGTCTGATAGACTCTCTGCTGAGAAAGAGCCGTCTTCTTGGAGCGTCTCAAGTGTCGACAGTAGTGCCTTTACGAGAGTATCTTTGGTAGCAGCAGAGAGATTCTTCAGAACTTCTGACCAAACCTTCAGGTTACTTAGAACAACCAGCCTCACAACTTCCGAACCCATACCTTTTAGTGCTATCAAAGCACCGTACTGTGTACCTGCAGGTCTTTCAGGATCTAAAAAAGCACGCATAAGAGTTCGGGTGACCCGGGGTTTTAGAGTGTGGTATGCCTCGGAGTATGTGTTGCACAAATAAAGAACAAGAGAGCATGCAGCGTCACGAATAGCAAAAGACTCTTCATTATTAGAGTCACCAATCTTTTTGGAGAGAAGCAGCGTTAAAGTGGGGGGCATGAATGAGTGGATGTAAGGTTCAATGAATATACTAGGATTTGCAACCAGCGCCTGTAAGACATCTAGCATAGTATGAAGGAGCTCAATGTCACTGATGTTATAAGTTATTTTTTCAGCCACGATCTGAATTAAGTAGGGGACAAGTTGGTGCAGACCAGGATCATTCCGTAAAGAACCAATTGCAGCTTGTTTGAGAACAGGATCGGTGCCACAAATAGCTTCAACGACCCGTTCGAAGTAGAGTTGAAGTTCCTTTGACAAGACGTGTTTAACCAAAGGCTTTACCTCGACATTTGTAGCAGCCATTTGAACCACACTGGCCGGCTCAGCTCCTTTTATTGCCAGAGGAAGGTTCGCTATCTCCTTCTGCGAGGGATTCTGGGGAATAGAAGGCTGGACACCTTCAATCGCAAGCCAATGTGCACTGACAGAGATCTGTCGAGGAACCTTGGGCAGTGGGGAATTTATAATCTTTTCGAAATCGACCTCCTCGTCTTCCAGATAGTACAGAGGTTGGCCGAGCACCGCCTGGAAACGAGCAGGCCTCGCAGTCTCATAGCCGTAGATCGGTTCGATGTTTAGTGTTCGCAAAGCAAAAGAAATATCGCCAGTCGATAAAGTCTGGCGCTTACTATGGCGCATTGATTTGATGGCTTCTTCGAGAATTTCATGGACCCGATACTCCAGATCCATAGCCAGGACCGAAGCTACATCAGCAGACATTTGAGCCGAGCTGATACCTAGAGATTCTGCTGCATCTCTTACGGTATCGGTAGGAGCCCATAAAGTATGTGATACTTTATTAGAAGCTACCATTAATAGATTTCCCGGCCCGTGGACGGTATAGGATCACGTACGGGTAGTAGGTGGTAGTACAATACTAAAGTGAGATTTGGGAGAATGAAGGACGAAAGTAGGGTTCAGACGAGGAGTTCTTCTTCCGGCTCTCAGTAAAGCGGTTTTTTTTTCTATTGGCAAAAAAAACTCAATAATTTTTCTTTCTTTCTTTTATCGAAACTTCCAATACCACCTCGATATTTTCTTACATTTTGTACAAAGAGTACAATGCCGCTTGAATATTTGTAGAATGTGTAGATTTAGTATATTCTCGCGGTTTTATGATACCCTGTCTTCCTCATAGGCTGTGGCTCTTCGGCCGCGAAAGACCAATTCGAGCCCGATTAATCGCATGGCATTTTTTTCCAATAGATGTTGCGCTTCATGCCCGGGCTACAAAATCAATTATGTGTTCTATTTAATAAATGACATCTAAAATTAATAATGCGTAATTTCTAGACCTCCATGGCTGTGGTCGGTTAACCAATTGACTGTAACTGCTACTTCATATATGCGGCTACTGCCGAAAAGCAGACATGAGAATCACGACGTGCAGTGAATTGTGAAAGAAGCTAATCTCTAGCCAAACTAGATCTGAATTACACTAATAAGCAAACATCAATCAGAGACCGAGTCTTTCTCATTTTGTAAAGTAGAATTTCAACCGAGTTCGTATGCTCGGAGTAGCTTTTTCTTCCGTTACGTTTTCAGCTTCACTAATTTTA